>APFE031665498.1:36139-76884 GCA_000404065.3 Pinus taeda
TTGCACCCGGTAACCAGGACTTCCCAGGAGGTCACCCATCCCAGAACTCCTCTGGCTCAAGCGCGCTTAACTGTGGAGTTTTTCCCCACAATCAAGCCACTTAGCTTGCTACCCCATTTGCAAAACCTTAGCAAGTATTGTGCCTCATGAACCATTCAAGTAGAGATCCCTTGACTCTTTTTGAATTTAAGTATGGGGGATTACGCAGTGCATTATATTAGATATCATTTTTGGGATTCAACTGCGTTAAGTAAGTCATTCACGTATGACCATTTCCATGAGAGGTAGTCGTAACTGACTAATTTCTCATGATTTTTGAATAGTTCACTTAGCACTCATGGCATCGGGTGATGCTCACAGGGGTGAAGAAGTGGGATTGAAACTAGTGAATGTGGAGAACGAATCACATAGCATCAATCATCACTTCCGGGGCTTGCACCCGGTAACCAGGACTTCCCAGGAGGTCACCCATCCCAGAACTCCTCTGGCTCAAGCACGCTTAATAGAACCAGATCAATGGCTATGGTTCTTGGTCCAAGTTGGCAGATCCGGGTTATCTTCCTTGCTAGTTTCTCTTCAAGGATGGGTTCAGAGAAGCTTGTGCAAACTACTTGCTCGATGGTTATCTCCTGGCGGACTTGATTTTTTGTTAATTCAGTCTCTATTTCTTCTTTGGGTCCGCTTTTTTCTTTTCGAGGTCTCTTGTCTCCTTTCCGTCTTTATTCCTCTTCCTTTTGAGATCGGATGTTGGTTCAAAAGGTTTAAGTGGTATGTTGTGTTGGGTGGGCTCAGTACCCATTGCTCAAGGTGATAGTTGCTCTATGGCACTCTTCTCCTCTGACTTTATTGTATTTTATGTAACCTATTTTTAGCTTTAAATGAATAGAAGGACTGACTCTTGCTTCAGCAAAAGAAGGAATGGATAGATCTTCTCAATATAATAGGAAAAGAAGATATTTCTCAGTTACCCTTTCTAGATATCTATGATCTATGTGTGCATATTTCAAGAGGTAAAGCAAGAAAAATAAAAAGTTCAAGGGATCCTCTTTTATTAATAGTAAATAAGTATGCAGTTGAGACAGTAAAATAGATATTTTAAGGAGTCTCAATAAGAAAATTGACACCCTTAAAATACAAAACAATAAGAAAGCCGAAAACGCTGCATTATCCATCTTTTGTCCTAGGTGTAGAAAGAAACATGCTCTAAGAGAATGTCCTTTAGATTTAAAAAGCATAAAAACCTATGTTATATGTGCAGAAAATCACGATACAAAAGAATGTCCCTCTATACCAGCTCTTAAGGTTTTGTTTAGTGAAGAAGGAATGCCAAATCAGGTAGACCCCTTTTACTTAATTTCCAAAAGACCATCACAAAATCCTCAAAAAAATCAAACTCAAGGTTTTAATCCTCAACAATTTGCACAATCTTCACAAAATACTTGGAATCCACCTATTCCATGGAAACCTTGGGCTCAACCACCAAAATCTTGGAATCAAGGATGGAAAAATCCTAATGGAAGATATTCTCAATATGAACAATATCCGCCACCCTATACAAATTTTCCACCACAATACTTCCCTCAAACCAACCAATTACCTTAAGCTCAAGCTCAGAATGAAAATCCACAACTTTCTTTGCCATTTACACCCAAGACCAAATCAATTACTCATTCTTCCACTTCCAAATCCAAACAATAAAACTTCACAACCTATTTACAACTTAGAAGGACAAAATCCTCAAACTTATATGATAACTCCATTAGATCTTAATAATGTTCAATTAAGATTTGGTAGAGTATTAGAAAAGAAGAAATCATTTATTTTTATTCAGGAAACAGATAAGAATTCTCAAAAAGATAATAATAACTATGAAGAAGAAATTTCTCTTCCTTAAAAAGAAAATACTGAAACAGAGAAGAGTTCCACCCATTCTAATAATAGTCCTATTATAGAACAATCTTCAGTATCTATCTCAAGACCACCTCTTCCTGAAAGGTAGAAAATTGATAAAGGAGTAGAAAATCAAATCATATTGCCTGATTATGATATGCTAGATGAATTAAAAAATGTTTGCATAAAAATTTCTTTATTACAAACAATAAAATAAATACCAAATTTTGCAAAAACAATTAAGGAATTAAGTACTAAAGGATCAAGAAGAAAAAGAAAATAAATAAAAAGAATTCAATTAGTCGGGAAAATTGCGTATATTATGATGTGGAAGACAACAATCCAGAAATATTTAGATCCAGGAAACCCCATTGTAAAACCACACATCAACTGAACTGAAATACCAAGCACTATGATTGATCTAGGAGCAAACATAAACATAATGAGTACACAAACAATGGATAAATTAAAATTTCCTAATCTTCAATACACACGAACATTGTTACAATTAGCAGACAGGTCTGTAATTAAACCCAATGGTGTGTTAGAAGATATATATGTATCCTTATATTCTTGGGAATATCCTGTTGATTTCATGATTTTAACTCCCAAGAATAATTTAGGAGGACATCCATTAATTTTAGGAAGACCATGGTCAGCTACAGCCGATGCCTTTATCAATTGCAGATCATGAGACATGCTTATCTCAAATGGAAGCTCAACAAAGAAATTTACATTGTACCCACCTACAAAAACAATGATAGAAGTAGAAAATGATGAATGGATGGATGCAAATAACGATATACTACTAGTATTCACTATTTCACAAATAAATGAGGAGGATCAAATTTTAAATTCAATAGAAAATCATGAGCCCTCTTTATATTGTGACGATAGTCAAAATTTTCAAGAACAATGTAATATTGAATATCTATCATCTAGACAAATGTCTTTACATTCTATGGAAAAAATGTGGAAATTCTTCAATAGAATTTTTTCCAAGAAAAACCTTGAATATCAATGAAAACCTGGAAGAATTACAGAAAAATAAACTGGTAGAAATATTACAAAAACACTCTTCTGCATATGAATGGGAATATACTGATATGAAAGGAATTGATCCTAAAACTTGCATGCATCATATCTATCTTGAAGAGAATGCTAGACCAGTTTGACAACCACAAAGAAGAATGAATCCAAACTTAAAATAAATTGTTAAAGAAGAATTGCAGAAAATTTTAAATGTAAATTTCATCTATCCAATATTAGACAGTCAATGGGTTTCACCCCTGGTAATCATTCCTAAGAAAAATGGAAAATGGGGAGTATGAATTGATTATAGGGAATTGAATAAAGCAACTTTGAAATATCACTTTCCACTTCCTTTCATAGATCAAGTTTTAGATACATTAGCAGGGAAGAAATATTTCTCATTTTTGGATGGTTTTAGTGGGTATAATCAGATTTAGGTAGCACCTGAAGATCAAGACAAATCCACATTCACCTGTCCATGGGGAACTTATGCTTATTGAGTACTTCCTTTTGGATTATGCAATGCTCCAGCAACATTCCAAAGGAAAGTTCTAGGAATTTTCTCTGAACTTATTCATGAATGTGTGGAAGTATATATGGATGAATTCACAGTTTGTGGAAATTATTTTGAAGAAGCACTTGAAAATTTAGAAAAAAATCTCCTAAGATGTAAAGAAGAAAATATTTCATTAAGTCACCAAAAGTGTTTTATGATGCTTAATGAAGGAATTGTTTTAGGTCACTATATTTCAGGAAATGGAATTAAGGTAGACTCATCTAAGATAGACGTTATTTCCAAATTATCAATCCCTAGTTGTCAATGAGATGTTAGGAGTTTTCTTGGTTTTACTAGATATTATTGATGATCCATAGAAAACTTCACAAAGATTGCATCCCCACTCTTCACATTAGTCACCAAGGACTATGAATTTAGTTGGAACTCTGATTGTCAAAAGGCTTTTGAAACTTTGAAAACGAAGATCTATGAAGCACCTATCTTAAAAGGACTTAATTGGAAATTTCCTTTTCATATATCAACTGATGCTTTAGATATAGCTCTAGGATTTGTATTAGGACAAAAAGACCTTAGTCCTTATGCCATTTATTATACCAGTGAAAAATTAACTCCTACAGAGCTAAATTATACTGTAACCGAAAAAGAGTTTCTAGCAGTCATACATGCTATTAATAAATTTAGACATTACTTTACTGGCTATGAAACTTCCGTTCATACAGATCATTCAGCCATTAGATATTTAATGAAAAAACCAGTTCCTAATGGGAGAGTAACAAGATGGCTATTACTGTTACAAGAATTCAATATCACCATTCTGGACCAACCTGGAAAATGAAACACAATTGCTGACTTTTTATCTAGAATTCAAAATGATAACAATGATATACATGTGGAGGATAAGTTTCTTGATGAATATCTTTTTGTAGTGTCTACTAAATAACCTTGGTTTGCAGATATTGCCAATTATTTAGTTTCAGGAAAATTACCCTCCTATTTGTTTCCTAGAGAAAAAAGAATAATAATCTAATCAAGTGCATATTATTCATGGATAAATGAAGAATTATACAAGATGAGACCAAATCTCATCATCTGAAGATGTGTAAGAGAAGATGAAATACCTGAAATACTTAAAGCATGCCATGATGAACCATGTGGGGATCATTTTGTTGACAAAAGAGCTACTTATAAATTCCTTCTCTTAGGATATTATTGGTCTCCCCTTTTTAAGGATGCCAAGGAATATATTAAGAGATGTGATAGTTGTCAAAGAATGGGTAAACATGTTCCTTTAGACGAAATGCCACTACAGCCTCAAGTACTCATCAAACCTTTTGAAAAATGGGCTTTGGATTTTGTTGGACCAATTAATCCATCTTCAAAACAAAAAATATATATTCTTGTATGCATTGATTATGTTACTAAGTAGGTAGAATCTAATGCACTTTCTTTTGCTACTGAAATTGTTGTAGTTTCATTTCTTTTTAAGGATATTTTTACTCGTTTTGGTGTCTCAAGAGAAATTGTAACAAATCAAGGAAAACAATTCACATTCAAAGTAGTGCAAAATATAGTGGAAGAATATAAAATCAAGCATCAGAAGTCTACTCCATACGATCCACAAGAAAATGGGCAAGTAGAGTCTACCAACAAAGTGATTGAAGCAATCCTTACCAAGACAATTCACTTGCACAGAAAGTATTGGGCCAAAAAGCTTCCAAAATATTTATGGGCCTACCATACCACATGAAGGAACACTACAAGACATACTCCCTATGAACTTGTTTATGGAAAGCAGGTCCTATTTCCAATTGAGTTCCAGATCCAGACCTACAAGACAGCAGTCAAGTTGGGACTCTACTTATCAGAAGCACAAAAACAAAGAATGGGACAACTCAATGAGCTTGATGAAATAAGGCAAGATGATATCCAGAAGACTAGTTTAGTCCAGCAACAGATATCTAGATGGCACGATAGGTACATCAAAGAAAGAAAATTTTAGCCAAGAGACTGGGCATTACTCTTCGATTCAAAGTTCAAAAATTTCCAAGGAAAATTTCAAACTCACTGGCTTCAGCCTCATGAGATTGAATTTTTTTTTTATAATGGAGCAGTCAGAATTAGGACTATTGATGAATAAAAAGTTCCTCTCATAGTGAATGGGAATCAACTCATGATCTATCACATGCCCATGACAAAAGAGGAATTTGTAAAGATTTTCCAAGACAACTCTAAAACCAACAATTGTTGGCATGTTAATGCAGAAAATTCAAGATGAAAACCAAGAATTCTTGGCATCTTAAATTTTATTTGTATTCCATTTTTTAGAATCCCATTTTCTTTTATCCCTCTCTTTAAAAAAAATAAATAACTATAGAATCATTGGTTTTTTGCAACTCTGATTACTTTCTGCAGCTTCTATGACAGATGCCTCCAATCATGAAATTAAAGGAATTACTGACTCCCTCCACTGCAAGGTACCTAAAGACAGCATAAAGAGAAACCAAAGGTTAGCAAACAAAATAACTCAAAGGTATGCATTGCTTTAATTTAATAATAGGATTCAAACATTACATATATGAATTATAATACATATTACTACCAAAAATCAAAATCATTATTGCAAATAGTTGGTTGTGTCATATCAAGTCTCACATAAGCCACCATTCACTTACAGTCATCATCACTCATATTTCGATCCATTAAATTGGTCGCTCAAAACATAAGCATAAATAATTCTAATGGTCAGATTCTATTTCATTTCATTATATCCTCACAACTTATGCTTTCATTTTTCCATCACTCACAATCTCAACCTCTCCGCTCTGAAAATCCTACCAAGTTAACCAACCCTACGAAGCAATTCTACCCTGTCAAACAAAACAATTGTGAAACAAATCTTCTCGACCATGGGTGTGATAGTCAGAACAAAGCTGACAGGCAAGGAATTCTTGGAAGGATATCCTCAAACAAAAGAATTACTGCAGAAAGCACAGTGGCTTGAATTTGTAGAAAAATTCAATGGCTTCCATAAAGAAGTGACTAAATCTTTCGCCAAGGCCTTTGATGGAGTCAAAGTGGAGATAGGGGACATTAAATTCACAGTAACAGAGTCATTTATAGCTAAATCCACTGGACTGCCGTGGATTGGAGAGAAATTGTTCAATAACAAACGAATAGAAATAGAGGATTGGAAGGTTTTCTTGAAGAAGCCAAGCCCTGACACCACCATTTTCAAAAAGGTCATCCCAAGCACAACACTGAAAATTAAGTGGAGAAACCTACTTTTAATAATTCAAAATTTTGTGACCTGCGAAGGAAGGTTTCGGTGTATGTTATTCTATCATATTCGGCTGCTAATGAATTTCCTTGAAGAAAATGAAATAAACCTTCTAGGAAATGTACAGAGGAGAATTCAATTTATAGATAATACAATGTGTCACCATGGTCTGGTCAAAATACTTGTTGAATTTCATCTCCAAAAAATAGGGGATAATTGTGAGAGCTTTTTAGTTAGAAATCACTTTCAAGATGAAACTCATGGGTAGCCAAATAGTAGAAACCTAAAAGGGGAAGGAAAAGGAAAATTGAGCAACCACAACATCCACAATAACCACAAAATTTATCAGAAGATGACATACCACTTGCAGAAGTTTTAGAGAAAATCAACAAAATAAATGTTAGAAGAAAGAAAGCCAGAGAAGAAATAGAGACTCCATCACAAGCAAAGAAGCCTAAAACAGAAAAGAATAAAATTCAAAAGACTCTTGTCATAGCCTTAAGAAGAAGTACCAGACTCAACTTAGGAAAAGGATTACCCTCAAAAATCACAGAGCATGTTAGTATAGAAATAGAAGAAAACTCAGAAGTCGAAGAAGATAATTCAAGGGTTTTATCACCAAGGGTTTCACCACCAAGGACTTCATCACAAGCAGTTACATCACCTCCTCAGAGTCCAAGACGAAGAACACTGGAGATTGATCCGGTGCAGCATGGGATTTATGATTATATAGAGTTCTTGGAGTAAAGGGATGCAACAAGAACATCAATTTCAATTCAAGGGGAAGATGAAAATCAGTGTAACGAACCAAAAGAACCTCTAGTAGTCAATATATTGAAACAAGAAATTTTTGAACTGGAGACATTAAATAGGTGTATAAAGAATGCAAATAAAGCCTTGAAAACACAGAAAAAAATTCAGATAGCCAAGAGTGATAATATCCTCTTACATCTAAGTATGTGGTTTAATAAGAACAAGAAACTGAAGAAGAAAAACAAGGCTTTACAGAAGCAGGTCATCAACTTGAAATACAAGATCCGCATGAGGAAACCAGTAATGGAAATTACTGGAAAGAAAGTGAAAAAGATGAAGTTGGATGTACTGGGATAAGTATCCAAGAAAATCTAGTAGTTCAAGATATCAATTTTGTAGTTTCTATTAGGAAATACAAAACCTTCAGTGTGGGGGAATGTGGATTTCCATAATTGTTTTGTTTTGAGACCCTTTTTCCACCATTTTCCTCTTCTTCCTCATCACTATCAACTCAATAAAGGAAATAAATCATAGTTTTTGATAAGGTAATAACTCTTACATGTATTATTTATCATATGTGTTAATGTTCCTTATTGTTATATTAAAGAGTGCACTAGCTACATAATTAACATGATTCTTCAGCGATTTTGTAAATCTGCAGCTACCTCCATGGTTCATGGGGTTCTGGTGTGTTAATGAAACAACTAAGCATATGAGTAGTTGAGGATTGATCCCCTCATGGATCTCCTCCTATTTTCTCGAGCCAGTTCATCAAAAGGATCGTAGAACAAAACCATCAAAGATACAGGTCAACAAGTAGCAGTGAGGAGTCCAAACACAACATGTTTTCTCGATTTTCTTTCCAAATAGCAAATCGATGAATAATGATTTTCCTATTTAAGTTTCATATTTGAATTAGGATTAAACATCAGATCCGTAGGCATGAAAGTCTCAACAAATTGAGCATGCATTTTATATAAATACGTATTCTCTGTAAATGATAATAAGGAGGAAGTATTAAGTTAATTATTGAAGAATTTGTGAACCAGACACTCACTTTTACATTAATTTGAAGTTACTTTGTTGATCTGATGCGTATGTGATTGTGAATCATACCTATTGGATGCGGAGAGCCCCTGTAGATAGTTAAGGTTTTAGTTTATTTTTATTTCATTTCTTTGTAATTGTTTTCATTCAAATGCTTTATGCTATTACTGCATTCTAGTTTAATTACTTCACTGCTTTCACTATTTCGTATAGACTCAGATATATTGTTACCATTTTGCATTTTGTTTATAGTTACAGTATTTTACATAGTCTAGTCCTTCAAATGCTTTTCTCTTCATTACATTCAGTCTCTTCATCCTTTCTGGAATTAGAATTTAGATCATTCTGCAATTTGTAATTATAAAATTCCTTCATGATTTTTAAACTCAGAATTGTATATATTTCATAGAACAAGCTTTTGGACTTTAATACTTTGTTTTCATAACAAAAAAATGTTTATTTAGATTCATAAATTTAGGATGAATAATGTAAGAAATTTTTAGATGATAATCAATTAGACAAAATTTGATAGATTGATTTAATAATAACTTAACTCTCATTCAGTCTAACAATATATTAACTTTCAAATATTGATTATAGAAATCTAACTTTAATAGAAACCTAAATAAACAATGCAAATCTCAAAACAAAGATAAACATCATCTACTAAATAAAAGAATAATCTTCTAGCATATATAGTGCACTTGCACTTCACAAGTTTACCAACTCCGGTCGATAAGTTATGCTTGCAATTTAAGAACATTAAATTGACCAAACAGACACTTCAATGTAAAAATAAATAATGATAGTCTTAAATATGTTTTGGAACAAAGATTATCTTTAGAAAATCAGCAAAAATGGGTCACAAATATGTTGGGTTATGACTTTGAAATTGTTAGTGTCAGTCTTTGAAGCCTTCCACCAGTGATCAAAAATGCTCTTACAAAGTGGTCTTAGGGTGTCAAAGTCAAATTTTGTCATTTCAGTGAGTCTTCAAGTAAAATTTGGTCACTAGGTATTAGGTCTAGGATTTATTTTCACTCCTTCCAAAGTTTTCCAAGTGTCGGTCCATGTCACCATTCGACTGAGTGTACCATCATTAAAAAGGTTGTCATCATCATTTTAGCTTCAAATGGGTCATTTTACACCTTGTTCGTGCTTCAGTTGTGCTCAGGTAAGGTTCATTTCCCTCTCCTAGGGTTTTTGTTTCTGAGCAAGAAAAAATGAATTTGGAAAATGTGAGAGAGGTTTTTGTCGACAAGAGGCCATGGAAGAAAAATTTCCTTCACTTTTTACACAGGTGTCATGGTTTTAGAGAAATGTCAAAAATACAATCGCTACAATAGAGTTTGTGCACCTCTAGCATCACCCTGGTAAAATCACTTTTTCTCCTAGACGGAATGACCAAATGACTTTCTTGATGAGTCAAATGATAATTAGACACAAATTTATTTCCTATGAGCTATCATGAGCTCAATTTGGAGTTGAGAAAGACGTTCAAAAGTTGACTGCAACAGCACTCTGCATTTAGGTTGCCTAATTCTGCACATTTTGACAAGTCTTGGGAGATTGGACTTTTGGTAGGGCAAATAGACTCCAAATTGAAAACTGCAAGATATTCTGGAAAGTAGACTCACCAAGCTTTCCAACAAGCTATCACATGCCCTATTTGGACACCGGGAAGGCCTTTAAAAGTGGTCTAGAAAAAGACGCTATGCACCTGGGATGTGTTGCGCACCTGGCAATCATTCTCCGTGTAAAAATACACGGGCGCTGCGCACCTGGAAGCCAAGCCCCAAATCTCTCCAAATCGCCCAATTTGCCTCAAATCATCCAATTTTACCTCTTTTCAATTAAGTACATCAATGTTTCTTGTTGAAAATGGTTTTTGCACCAAGGTTTGGTGATTCTTTCACTCATAAAGTCAAAACCCTAGTTTTTACACAAACTGTCTCATAAAATTGACAAGCTCACTCTCTTATTGTTTTCCTATCTTATCCATTTTCTATTGTTCCCTAAACCCCATTCCCTCATATATTTTCCCTAAATCCCATTCCCACATATAAATTTCCCAAACCCTACACAATTTATCCTACTCACTCCCTAAACCCTATACACTATTCCCAAAATCCTACTCACTCCCTAAATCCCATTCACTCTCACCTAATCATCCATAAAATCTCTTCATACTCATCTTTTATCCATCCACCCTATCTCATCATTCACCACAAGTGTTCATAGCTATAAAAACAATGGAAAGAGACAGTGAATATGAGCTTGAAGAAGACACCCTTAGTGACAGTTCTAGGGAGAGAAACATACAGCAAAGGAAGCCTCATAAAGGAGGAAGAATTATCAGAGAAGATCCCACTAGTTTGAGGGAGTTACAAGATTTTCCACTTGCCATTTCTTGACCTAAACATCACGTATGCTTTGATTTTTGTGAAATGATAGAAAGATTCAGGTTTCACCATGAGTTGGATAGGTTGTTTGTGACTCATTTGCACAGTAATGAAATAATACTTGCCAGAGTAACCTTCGCAGTATCACTAGCTGTTATTTCAGAGGGCCAACAGAGATAACCAAATGATGAGGCACATGGCGTATTGCTACAGGACATGGAACAAAATTTGCAACATAAGGATGAGGAAGCTTAAGGCTAGGTTGAGGAAGGCCTTAAAGAGAAAAAAGGAGCAAGATAAGTTGAAAATCTTGGCTAAAGCCTCACTAGCCCATCAAAGCAGTTGATGATGGTGCCTTGTGCCAAATTTGGGCAAATTTTGGGAAAATTTTTCATTTTTCAAATTTTAATTTTCAAACACAAAAAATTGGCCCAGATGTGTAGCGTCACTGGTGCCGCACTTTTCCTTGGAGAATTTTTTGGAGGAAACGTTTACATTTTTGGATTCAGCATGATGAGATCATTAATCCCAGAAAATTTCATCAATTTTGGAGCAAAACTAGGTCACCAAAAGGTAAAAAAACTACCAAAAAATGACCTCTCTGCCTCTTTTTGGACACACACAAGAAGCCTTGGGAGATTTCCCTTTTGAGGGGGCAAATGACCTCTAAATGAAAAAATTCAAGATGTTCCAGAAACGGGACAAGATGGTCTTTCTAATGAGCTATCTTGGGCTCAATTTGGCTAAGGGGGAGGCCTCCAAAACGAGGTCTGAAGCAGCACTACGAACTTGGCCAGTGGCGCTGTGCATAGAGCCAGTTTGCTAAAAAATCTAGTTTTCGCCTACTTCCACTGCAAGTTGACTTTTTCTCTCTTCATGGATGAAATTATGATTGTAATTAATGCCTTGTTATGTAAATGTAATAACGAAATGATCTTAGAGGGTAGATTCATCAGTTTGAGGTAGTTTGTGGGTCAATGAATCAGTTTCCATGCTTATAGAGGCAAGTTGTTCCACTACCTATATTCTTGTTCCCTGTTTGCAAATGGTTGTAACAACTCATTTTCTCTTGGATTTGACCCCTGATGGATAGCATAGGTGGTTTAATGTATATATTATGTATTTTTTCTATCATTAGCAAAGGTTGGACTCTCTTGGATGCTCTGAGCTACATTGTACACCTTTATCAGCAGTTTGGAAAGGAAATAAACCAGGATTTGCAGCTATTTTTATGGGATACTTGTGGTAAAGTTTTTTTGCATAGTGTCTTCTTCTATTATTAGTTTTTCCTCATGTTTTATGTGTGCCACAATCTAATTTATCCCTTCTGGCTAAATGATATCAAGATAGATAGGTAGAATACATTGGTTACAGTGCTCTACCTTGGGAAACCATTTAGTTTTTGATGTTTTCTACTATTTGAGAAGGATACATGATATTTTCATGCCCTTCTCAGCTCCTCATCAGTCTTAATCCTACCATGTCACTCAATTTCAAGTGCTAAAACACCTACCTATCTCGCCCCATAGAACACCCTGCATTCCTGACTTGATTTCCTGGACCCAAAGCTGCCTGCTCCATTTGATCCAACAGAAACCCAAAAAAAATCAATCAAAACCCCTAGAGCTACTATCCCTAGCCTAAAATCCATATATCTGATCCATTCATCTTGACTGGGATTCACAAGGAGAGAACCCTCTCCCGACCTGGTAGAATTAGCTACCAAGTTAAGCTTGGTTTGTGGTTATCCTAGGATTACCTCCATTCAACCTGAGGTCAATCTAGGCTCTAACATAGTGGCAACCATAATAGGGACGTAGTGTTATGTTCCTCAACAAAATGTATCAAGTTTAGATCTGATTTTTGATGGTATACAACGATCAGACACCGGAAGGTTGAAATCATTCACCTGGTGACTCCAAATAAGTTTCGAGATCATATCCAAGGACTCCACTGGAGGATGAACCTAACAAGTAGAAATATGAAAGGACAATATGGAAAGATCAGGTATTCAAGTTGGAATTTCATCCAAGACATTATATTCTTTGTTATAAATTATTTCTTCTCTTTTCCCGAGAATGTCAAGAAGGCTTTACAAAATATATTGTATTCGAGAAAAGATCCTAGACCTGCATTTGATTCTTTCCCTTTGAAGATTGTGAATACAAAATGTGTGCATGCCTTTGATCTTGATCAAGACCCTTCTTATGAATCTCATGATGATCGTCTTCAAACTGATGAGCCTCAAGAGACAAAGACTGATTCTACACCTTTTGTACATATTCCTACACCTTGTAAAATTCTAGATCGATACAAACCTCTAATTTTACCTCCTATATCCCATGCTTTCCCTAAAAATAATTACCTATATCTACCAAGATTTGATGGTGAATGTGACAACATCACTGTAGAGAGACAAGTACTGAATTTTGAGTCTTTCCTTGACCTTTATGAGGTTGATGAAGAAGATGACAGTATTAGGATTTTTGCTCTTTCTTTGCAAGGCAAAGACAAGAGTTGGTTCAAAACCCTGCCTGATGCAAGCATCTCAGATTTCCCGCAGTTCATCAAATTTTTCCTTGACAAGTGGGTGGTCAGAAAAAACCATTTCTTGCTTATAGAAGAATATAACCAGCTGAAAAGACAGCCAAGGAAGACAGTACAACAGTTTTCTGTCAGATTTAACCAAGTCTATTTTTCGATGCCGGTTAATATAAGACCTCCTGGATCCGCTCTCTTGCACTACCCAGAAGCCTTTGATCCGGAAATGGAATTTCAGCTGAGGGAATAGAACATTTCAACACTTGAAGAGATGATGAAAAAGATCAACACAAGGAATGAGTCTGATGTCCAAGACCATGGCTCGCTAAGTGGTTGATCCAAAACATTTCCTTTCTTATCCCAGTTGTCATAGATCTGATAGTGATTGTTTTATAGACCATCTTGGAGAAGAGAGATCTGTTGATATGACATGTATGCTTGATGATGCATTTTATACTGATGATTTCCCTAAGTTTGATCATTATGATGATAATTATGTTCTCCAAACAAAAGCTAGTCTTGCAGATAAATCCGCAGTTGGTTTGTGGAAGGAGGAAGTTCATTTTTCAGCAGCTCAAATACAGTGATCATCCGATGCATATCAGCTATGGAAATGAGGAGGAAAGTGTAGAAAATTTTGAAGTAAGTGAAGGATATTTTCCTTTTTGTTTTACTTCATTTTAGATCATTAGAGACAACTTTTGTGCAATCATAAATCAACCGCCGATAAGTTTTAATCTGGACCATCGTGAAGGCAAAGAAATCCTTATTCAAGACTTCTCATATCTATATTTGCAGTCCCCGAATGCCATTGATTTTCAAGTTGCAAATGAAGACTTGGAAGCTGGAACATATGATCAAATGATGCAAGATGATTTTGTACCATTCTGTTTTGAATCATTTTAGTTTTTAAAGGTAAATTTGCATAGTACATCTTCCATAAAGGATGAGCAACTTGTAGAAAATCTTGCAATCTCATTGGGAACAATCGAAAATGGGTTGCAACAATCTTTTCAAGTTTTTCATGATCCAATAGCTGATGTGTTGGATGATCTATGCAGTTAAAGTCCTTCTCCATTAGCTAACTGTGAGCTTGAAAAAGGTATTGATACAAACTTGATCCGACAACCGATTTCTTTATCATTTTCAGTAGGAGTCTCGTCACAAAGCTCAGATGAAAGTTTGCATTCATGGTATGAGGAGAAGAAGCAAAGTGATCCATTGGATGAGCTAAGTCCCAGTGCACATGAATTTCCAGATCCTTATGCAGTATTTTTGGAGTCAGATAGAGCATCCATATTATTCAATCTGGTAAAATTTGGATTTGTTTACAATTTTCATGGGAGTTCCATTGCAGTAGTTTTCTCTTCTTTCTCATAAGCAAGCACTTGCGGAGAATTCAAAAAACAGCTAGAATGCTTACTTGGTTACATTGGTTGTTTCATTTCACTTGGTCCGTTGATGAATGGAATAGTTAGAGTAGGATTTATTGAATAAGCTCCATTTAGAGCTTATTTTCCAGTTTTTCATTTGTGTTTTAGTATTGAGTCAGTGTCAAGTCAATTTGTATCTTCGAGTCATCACTATTCAGTCATGTAATTTCAACTTGAGTTTTTTATTCCATGCCCAATGGATAAGGCTACTTGGTCTACGGTGTTCTTGGCACCTCTAAGGAGCTACCATCCTCAATGGAGCCAATGTTAGTGTCAGTCTTTGAAGCCTTCCACTAGCGATAAAAAATGCTCTTACAAAGTGGTCTTAGGGTGTCAAAGTCAAATTTTGTCATTTTAGTGAGTCTTCAAGGAAAATTTGGTCACTAGGTATTAGGTCTAGGATTTGTTTTCACTCCTTCCAAAGTTTTCCAAGTGTCAGTCCATGTCATAATTCTGTTGAGTGTACTATCATTCAAAAGGTTTTCATCATCATTTTAGCTTCAAATGGGTCATTTTACACCTTGTTCGTGCTTCAGTTGTGCTCAAGTAAGGCTCATTTCCCTCTCCTAGGGTTTTTGTTTCTAAGAAAGAAAAAATGAATTTGGAAAATGTGAGAGAGGTTTTTGTCCACAAGAGGCCAAGGAAGAAACACCTCCTTGACTTTTTACACAAGTATCATGGTTTTAGAGAAATGTCAAAAATACATCTGCTACAAGAGAGTTGCTGCACCTCTAGAGTGACCTTGGTAAAATCAATTTTTCTCGTGGATGGAATGACCACATGACTTTCTTGATGAGTCAACTCATAATTAGACACAAAGATATTTCCAATGGGCTATCATGAGCTCAATTTGGAGTTGAGGAAGACCTTCAAAATTTGACTGCAACAACACTCTGCATTTAGGCAGCCTCATTCTGCACATTTTGACCAGTCTTGGGAGATAAGACTTTTGATAGGGAAAATGAACTCCAAATTGAAAAATTCAAGATGTTTTGGAAAGAAGACTCACCAAGATTTCCAGCGCACTATCACATGCCCCATTTGGACACTAGGAAGCCCTTCAAAAGTTGTCTACAAAAAGGAAATGCGCACGTGGGAGGCACTGTGCACCTGGTCGTCATTGTCAATGTAAAAATACACGGGCGTTGTGCACCTAGCAGCCAAGCCCCAAATCGCCCAATTTTCCTCAAATCATCCAATTTTACCTCTTTTCAAGTAAGTACATCAATGTTTCTTGTTTAAAATGGTTTTTACATCAAGGTTTTGTGATTCTTTTATTCATAATGTCAAAACCCTAGTTTTTACACAAACTATCTCATAAAATTGACAAGCTCACTCTCCTATTTTTTTTCTATATTATAAATTTTCTATTGTTCCCTAAACCCCATTCCCTCATATATTTTCCCTAAATCCCATTCCCACATATAAATTTCCCAAACCCTACACAATTTATCCCACTCACTCCCTAAACCCTATACACTATTCCCAAAACCCTACTCACTCCCTAAATCCCATTCACTCTCACCTACTCATCCATAAAATCTCCTCATACTCATATTTCATCCATCCACCCTATCTCATCATTCACCACAAGTGTTCACAACTATAAAAACAATGGAAAGAGACAGTGAATATGAGCTTGAAGAAGACACCCTTAGTGACAGTTCCAGGGAGAGAAACATACAACAAAGGAAGCCTCATAAAGGAGGAAGAATTATCAGAGAAGAGCCCATTAGTTTGAGGGAGTTACAAGCTTTCCCACTTGCCATTTCTTGCTTTAAACATCAAGCATGCTTTGATTTTTGTGAAATCATAGAAAGAGTCAGGTTTCACCATGAGTTGACGAGGTTGTTTGTGACTCATTCGCATAGTAATGAAGTAATCCCTACTGGAGTAACCTTCACAATATCACCAGATGTTATTTTAGAGGGCCAACAAAGATAACCAAATGATGAGGCACATGGCCTATCGCTACAGGACACGGAACAAAAATTGCAACATAAGGATGAGGAAGCTTAAGGCTAGGTTGAGGAAGGTCTTAAAGAGAAAAAAGAAGCAAGATAAGTTGAAAATATTGGTTGAAGCCTCACTAGCCCATCAAAGAAGTTGATGATGGTGCCTTGTGCCAAATTTGGGAACATTTTGCATTTTTCAAATTTTAATTTTCAAACACAGAAAATTGGCCCAGATGCGTAGTGCCACTAGCGCTGCGCTTTTCCCTGGAGCATTTGTTGGAGGAAAAGTTTACATTTTTGGATTCAACATGATGAGAGAATCAATCTTATAAAATTTTAGCAATTGTGGAGCAAAACTAGGTCCCCAAAAGGTCAAAAACCTACCAAAAAATGACCTCTCTATCTCTTTTTGGACACAAATAAGCAGCCTTGGGATATTTCACTTTTGAGGGGGGAAATGACCTCTAAATGCAAAAATGCAAGATGTTCCAGAAACTAGATAGGAAGAAATTTCCAATGATTTATCTTGGGCTTAATGTGGCTAAGGGGAAGGCCTCCAAAACTAGGTTTGAAGCTTTGTTATGCACTTGGCCAGTGGCACTAAGCATAGAGCCAGTTTGCTAAAAAATCCAATTTTCGCCTACTTTCACTGCAAGTTGACTTTTTCTCTCTTCATGGATGAAATTATGATTTTAATTAATGCCTTGATATGTAAATGTAATAATGAAATGATCTTAGAGGGTAGATTCATCAATTTGAGGTAGTTTGGGGGTCAATGAATCAGTTTCCATGCTTATAGAGGCAAATTGTTCCACTGCCTATATTCTTGTTCCCTGTTTGGAAATGGTTGTAACAACTCCTTTTATCTTGGATTCGACCCTTGATGGCTAGCATATGTGGTTTAATGTCTATATTATGTATTTTTTCTATCATTAACAAAGGTTGGACTCTCTTGGATGCTTTGAGCTACATTGTACACCCTTATCTGTAGTTTGGCAAGGAAATAAACCAGGATTTGCAGCTATTTTTATGAGATACTTGTGGTAAAGTGTTTTTGCATAGTTTCTTCTTCTGTTATTAATTTTTCCTCATGTGTTATGTGTGCCACAATCTAATTTATCTCTTATAGCTAAGTGATATCAAGATAGATAGGTAGAATACATTGGTTACAGTGCTCTACCTTGGGAAACCATTTAGTTTTTTATGTTTTCTACTGTTTGAGAAGGATACATGATCTTTGCATGCCCTCTTCAGCTCCTCATCAGTCTTAATCCTACCATTTCACTCAATTTCAAGTGCCAAAACACCTACCTATCTCGCCCCATAGAACACCCTGCATTCTCGACTTGATTTCCCGGACCCAAAGCTGCCTGCTCCATTTGATCCAGCAAGAACCCAAACAAAATCAATCAAAAACCCTAGAGCTATTATACCTAGCCTAAAATCCATATATATGATCCAGTCATCTTGACTGGGATTCACAAGGACAGAGCCCTCTCCCGACCTGGTAGGGCTAGCTACCAAGTCAAGCTTGGTTTGTGGTTATCCTGGGATTACCTCCCTTTAGCTTGAGTTCAATCTAGGCTCTAACAGAAATCATATAAAAAAAGGGAAGAAAAATGTTGTTGCAGGTGCACTCTCAAGAAAGGATGAGGATGTGGAAGCATTGATCTGTGTCATTTCTATTATCCAAAATGATTGGATAACTAAAGCAAGGGATGAATGGAAGAATGATGAAGAGGTGTGGACACTCACTCAAAAGTTGTAGCAATATCCTAGTACATCTAATACATTTATCTGGAAAAATGATTCATTATGGTGCAGATATATTTTACATCTCTGTAAGAAATCCCAACTCAAACAAAATATTCTTTTGGACTTGTACACCTCCCCCTTAGGAGGGCACTCAGAATTTTTAAAAACTTACCACAGGGTGAAGAAAGATTTTTTTTGGGATCTCCTGAAATCTAATATTTAGAAGTTTCTGACCGAATGTTTGGTTTTACAACAAAATAAAGTTGAGACAATTAATACCCTAGGTCTGTTACAACCTTTATCAATCTCAATGGATTTTATCATATGTTTACCTGAGTTTGAAGGAAAGAGTGTCATCATGGTGGTAGTTGACAGAATTACCAAGTATGCACACTTTTGTGCATTATCTCATCTTTTTAAAGTTAGTGCAATTGCTACTACATTTATGGAAATAATTAAAAACCTACATGGAAACCAAAAGATTATTGAAAGTGACAATGATCCCATTTTCACTGGAAATTTTTGGATGAAATTATTTTCTTGTCTTGGTACTCAGTTAGCTCATAAATCATCTAATCATCCTCAATCTGACAGGAAAAATAAGATAGTGAACAGATGTTTGGAAGGATATCTTCGTTGCTTAGTATGTGATAAACAAACATAATGGGTCAAGTGGTTACCTATAGCTGAATGGTGATATAACACTTCCTTTCATGCTACAGCAAAATGACCCCAGTTATGGCACTTTATGGATATGATCCATCATCCATCACATCATCTTTAAGAGAAAATTCTAAAATTCAAGCAGTGGAAGTTCACATCAAACATCAACAATAAGTTCTCTCTCTCTTAAAGGATAACCCCACTCTAGTGCAGAATCAAATGAAACAACAAGAAGATCAACATCACAGTGAAAGAAGTTTTGATGTAGGCAACTAGGTATTTTTAAGGCTACAACCATACCAATAAATGTCCCTCAAGCAAGCTAAGAAGGATAATAAATTATCACCCAAGTATTATGGTCCTTACAAAGTGTTTCAAAATATTGCTACTATGGCATACAAATTGGAGTTTTTTGCATCTTCCAGAGTACACCTATTTTTCCATGCTTCATGCTTAAATAACGTTATGAGTGACAAACTCCCAATTCAAACAATATTTCCAAAACTTGACAAAGAAGGAAAAAATATATTGGATCTTGAAGAAGTCATAGAAACAAGAACCCTATAACTACGAAATCGATCAATTTTAGATTATCTCATTAAGTGGAAGAACTAGCTTGTTGAATATTCCACATGTGAGGATGAGAATTTTATACAGAAGCATCCATAACTACTCAAGCGTTGAGGACAACATTTTTTTGAATGAGAGGGGCATGTTAGGTCCCTATAATACTATTGTAGCCCCCTTA
This sequence comes from Pinus taeda, assembly GCA_000404065.3. NCBI lineage: Eukaryota > Viridiplantae > Streptophyta > Pinopsida > Pinales > Pinaceae > Pinus > Pinus taeda. The sequence goes on from APFE031665498.1 coordinate 56,153, forward strand.
TTTTTATTATTAACGTATCCCCCTTATTGTTATTGTTAGTGTAGATCCATATTGTTATTGGTGTGCCCATGTAGCCCCCATATTGTTATTGTTGTGCCCCATATAAGCCCACTATTTTTATTGTTGTGCCTTTACATTATTATCGTTATGTAGGCTATGATTATGTTGTGGCCCCTTAGACTCCTATATATACCAAGGAGGTATTTTCATTTGTATCATTCAATAATTGTTCATTTATGTGATGTAAAGGAGGTTTCCCACTCAAAGAGGCTAATTTTCAAGTCGTTGATCTAACTTTTCTTCTGTTTTGTGATCCAGTTGCATAACATTGAATGGCCTAGTATTTGCAGGAGATTTCCATCTATGCCAAATGGGGAGATTGTTGGAATTATGATAGGTTAGCATGTTGGCATTCGTGTCATCCTGGTGGTGGATCATGGTCATGATGAATTGTTGGCATTATAGTTGTTCAAACGTTATATTGTTGATATATCATGTTTGTAGGTGCTTGAGGAAGGGATGTTGTACATGTGTTAGGAAAGGTGTCTTTAAGATTTGGATGTAGTCCTGGGTTGAATATTATTAAGTGTTGAAAATGTAGTAATAAAAATCTTAGTTTGATTTTCCTTAGTCAAACTAGGGAAAATTTGAATTTCCATTTCAACAGACAACTTGGATGAGTTAACATGAGTGACAAGGCTTGTGTCACCAAGTTAGATTAGATAATTCAAGTTCGAAGACTTTATTTTAGTTAAGAATGAGTGATTTATAATTTGTACAAACATAATTCAGTTAAATTGAGTTATTGCTAGGTAAACTAGTTCTAAATGTTAGAGGAACTAGTGGAAGGTTAAGTTTTGTTGTGTGACTTCAGTCACACCCAGTGATCAACTAGTTAATTGATCAATCAACCTAAAATAGTTGTTGCATGAAGATAATTCGACTTACCTAGTTGAGGTGGAGGTTCCAAGGCAGTGTGTTATTAGTTGTATACTATTCCAATATGTATAGGTGGTGCATGCTATCAGAGGATGAGCCTATAAGGATTGTGCAACTCCAATTAATACGGGCCTAATTCCTCAAGGAACAACGCAAGGAAATAAGATCTTGGAGAGCTTGAAAATTGGCTAAGCATTGGCTAGAGTCGGTCAGTTAGGAAGATGGATATACTGTACACTTCCAGGTTGTACCCAAGCTTGAGAAAGCATATGTATTCATCCATATTCTTTGATTAATGAAATACATATAGGAAGGGATTTCGAGTAGTTTCTTTCCCCTAGATAAATATATGTGTATGTGTGTTAATTCTTGATGCATGTCTATGATATTTGTTCTTGAACATGAATTGAATTCCATAGAACATTAGAGTATATTTGAGTCTTATGATTTAGAAAATTTCATAAGAAGTTTCATATCTACACATTAATTTCTACATGGTATCAGAGAAGGATTCATAGTAAAGAATAAATTTCAAAGTTGTTATTCCAAGAGGATAGAATTTGCAGGATCAATTCTTCAAATCTAACAGGATGGATTTCTATGGTTTAAGACTTGAATATGTACTTGAGGGCATCTTGAACTTTGTTTCTTGGAAGGACGACATGGAGGCAGTGTTATCACTCAGGTTGTTCCCTGGCTCCAGAAGGGAATACGGCTAAGGTAACCACTAACCAATCTTTTAGCTGTAGATCCTAGCCAATTTGCAACTAGAGAGGGCTCTCTCTTTGTGATTTAGATTTGTTTGACTATATGTTAGGCTAGTTATGAAGCACAAGCTTTGTTTGGTGTTTGGAAGATGGCATTTAGTAGAACAAGGTAGTAACTTAAGAGAAGTTCAAACCATTGGGTTGATGGAGTCTAATGGAGATAAACTTCTGGGTATGGTTTCTTTGGCAATAGGAAAATTGCAGAGCAAGATAATTAAACATAGAACAACATTGAAGCTGAAATAGGATGAAATGAAGTCAAGAAATGAAAGGCAATCAAGAATCTTTCATTATGTAACCATTATCAGGGAGCAATTAAGAATTCCTAGATGATATTTAGTGTAGAAGAACCAGGGAGACAAGAGCAGTTAAGAATTCTTGCCTATGCTAGTCCTATGGAAAACATAAAAAACTACAGGAATTGAACACAGAGTACAGCAAAGTAAATTCTGGGTTATCCTTTTTTCCTCTAACTTAGAACATGATATTCATATGATAAATAAAACGCAAATATAGTAACACAAAGTTAAGGAAAACTTATTGATCCATGCATTTAACACAAGAATTCTGCAATACATCCTTCAGTCATTGATTCCACAACCAACAAATTCACCAACACAGCATTCCAGTCATTTTATTTCAGAAGAGTTCTCAAAATTTACAGAGCAGGTCCAGAATGATATTCATCAACCAACACTAATACATCTCTTCAGAAAGTATTTATAAGAAGTTTACAAAATATCCCGTAGGAAAATATCAAGAAATGAATTTATCCATCTACTCTGGCAGGGGAAATAACTGATGTGGAAAAAACTGCGCAGCAATAAATGAGGAAATAACTATGTTGTACTAGTTGCTTTAGGTGTCGTGTTATTGCTGACTTTTTGGCTCTGATAGTCAGTCGATGGTTGTTTCCCTGATTTGCGTTCCTGATGTACTGTCATTTGCCACCTGTGCCCGAGTTTGTTTCACCTTTTGGAGCGAATTCCCTTCTTGGTTGATTTGATTTTCTGATAGGAGACCCTTATATTACCATTTCCTTGTAATACAGACAATTTACAAAAAAAGGAGAACCAAACTACCTTGGTAAGACCTCCAACATGCTTTGCCACCATTGATCTGTTGGTAATTGATGCTTTCTCAATTTAATCAATGTCTCATCAGCTTCAGTGTACCTGTAATAATTTGGCTGGAAATCAAAAAGATGTGCTACCTCATGCTCAATAAAAAAAAAACTTTCCAGTTTATCATATAAACTTTGTCCAGAGGGAGGCATTGTTTCTTATGAGCTGCTTGATGATGCTGTAATGTGATTTTGCACATAGGTATTTAGCCTACAAGCATATTGTTCATGTTTTAACAGCCTCCCATTGCTAGTGACTAGGCTAGGTAAACCTTTGCTCTGTAATATTGCAAATTTATGTCTGAAGGCATCTATCTTTGTTTGCATTTCCTGGCATTTTCTTTCTACAGTTTGAACAAAATTCCTCATAGTCAGCACCTTCTTGACTCTCAAAATAGTCTATGTCCTGTTATGAATGTCTAGAGATGCTAATTGTTTACTGCTATGAGTGTTCAAAAAATGAATCATTTGATTGGCTTGCTCAGGCTTATTTTTCGATAATACTCTAGCCTTTTGAGTTTCATATTGGGCTACTCCTATCAATTCCATCTGGTCAAAAATAGTTTGTATTGCTGTCCATTGATCAGCAATAGATTAGCCAATCTTATCCCACAAAATGGTCTTGATTTCTATTAGGGTTCTATGAAGAGTGAGGTCCTTCTCCAATGCTTTTATCTTATTCTCTAGGGCCTTCACTTCCCTTGTCTTCTCAGCTACAGTCATTTTTGACTTGTCATAACTAACTTCAATTTTGGCTAGTTTTTCCTTGGTTTCCTTTAATTCTACCATTTGGATCTCTAAAGCCTTTATTTCTTTCATCATCTCTTCCATACTCAGGCTGGCCTCTTGTATTGTTGTTGTTGTAGTTGTTGCTGAGGTCGAGGTACTTATTGTTGATGTTGGACCAATGGGAGGGGCTGTTATGGTGACTGCTGGAGGAGGAGTTATGAGAGTTGGAGTTGTTTGAGCTGGCTGAGAGGCCAACTCCTCCTGTTTTCCTTGTAGAGCTGCTTCCAAGGCTTTCTTTATATCCAGCAATCTTTGGTTCATCCTCATAAAAAAACTGACCATATCCTCCTCTTCTTTTTGTTGTGCCACCTCTATGGTCTGAGGGTGTATTGTAGCTGGCAGCTTCAGTTGTCTTCTCAAGGCTGCTATGTCTTCCTCCTTCTTTCTTATTAAGGCCTGTGCGCCTTTGGGATCCTTGGGATCATGTCCCAATTCTATGATAATCTCCTCCAAGGATTTTATTCTATTATCCTTGGCTAATGAGGAGGCTTTTTCTAGCTCTAATTGGGCAGAAGTGTTATACAATGAGTTTTGTAGTTTATGAGCCATTAGTGCTTTGTCTGCCAAGGTGGAGTATACCATTTCTCCAGCCTGTTTGTGTAACTCAATCTGGTCTATTGGGTGGATTTCTTTAGCAAGAACTTCCAGATTGGTCCTGATGTAATCTGCAGCTGACTGTGGTTGTTGTATAGTGGGCCTGAAGTGACTAAGGGTCATCTTCCCTACTTGGATATCATAAGCTGCCATTAGCCTCTGTTGATTAGTGGGAGCCATTCTTAACAACTGGTTATATAGCTAAAACCTCACTGGTTCATTTCTAGCTTTGATTTCTGTGAATGATCTCTTGATATCAGAGCCTTGCTTGCTCTGTTTCTTGGTGGATGTAACCTCCACACCAGGCTGCCTCTCTTGCTCATGCTGAAATGAGTTAGTCGATGTTTCAAAAAATGGAGGGATCTGTTGTTCAGAAGTTCCCTCACCCCTAATGTTGCATGTTGTTTCTTCTTTGAATTCTTCTTCAGAGTAGGGGTTTAGCCTTTGTCTCTTCTCACCTTGCTAATCTGTAGATACCCCTGTAGGTGTCTCTTTTGGTCTATCCCTCTTTTTGGCTCTTTCCTCATTGGGTTTGTAGTACATGGATCTCAGTTGCCTTTACTTGCGTTGAAGGGCCTTGTTCTCGACCCTTTTCCTGGATTGTAGATGGTTGTTCTGCCATTGTATTTTACTGCTCTGAATGCTATATTTCTTTGCCTTTCCCTGCAGGTGGAGTGGTTTCTTGAGGAGGCTATTGTGAAGGTGTAGTAGCTGATGTGCTTGCTCCAATATGTTGAGGCCGTGTAAAAGGGACCTGTGCAATATAATCCAGGTCAATTCTCTTCTCATAGTCTTTCATTTCTTTTTCTAATCTTTCTTCTTCAGTAAGATCTTCAACTAGTGTTCCCTCTACCCATTCCTGTCGATTAGCATATTGTTCAATTTGAGGGATTGGCTGGTGCACATATCCTGAAAGCTTGTTTTTGACTCTTCTAAAGCTTATGAAATGTTCAGGGTCATATGGTGCCTAATAAAAGCTTTGTTTCAGCATAAGTTCATCTCTTAGCATCTTGTCTGCATCATTCCAGGATTCTTTCCTCTTATTGAAAACAAAAGGTTCCAATTGATGTCTTATCTTGAGCTGTGCCTTTTTGTTTTTGCCATGGAAATGAGTCAAATCTGCACTACTAAATTGCCTGAAATATACCAAGGCAAAGAGTCTCATGGGGACATATTTTGGCAGCTTGTAGGGGGATAATTCACAACCATAAATCCTGATCACTGTATGGTTTTGGTAGAAATACCAGTCACCAATGTTGTAGTCCCTTGAAAGGTGTAAAATTCTCCGCATTTCAGCAGTGAGCCTGCCAGGAGGAGTCATCATCAACAGGCAAGTGGCTGGGTAAATGAACATGTCAATAAACTCACAATATGTATAAGGTGAGAGGTGAACTTCATGGAAAACTGAGGTCCAGAAAATGACAGATCTCCTCTCTCCTTTGGAGTCTAGTTTTTTAAGAGGAACTTGGAAACTATTAGGATGATAGTACAGCAGCAGATGATATATATAGGATGTATACTTGGACATTCTTTCTCTCTCCAACATCATAAACTGCTCATGGATTTTGTTTGCTATGAAGGTGGCATAGTCATACATGACAACAGGGGGCTGTCCTGGAGTGAATATGGACATTAGCACAAACACAGTTTCATCAACAAACTCACTAGTTTTGCATCCTAGAATGTAGGATATCATGTCTATTAGAAGTTTCCCTGTCTCATTGAATGAGACTTGATGATAAGGTGGAGGATGATCAGGCTGGCACTATGGTTGCATAAACAACTGACCTAGTCTTGTTATTTCTGAGCTAGGCAGCTTTGCACCTTGATCACGTAGGAGTTTCATGGTGAGAGGAACCAGAGGCTGAGTTGGCTCAAAGTTCAACATCTCATTTATGGACTGAGGAGTAATATAGAACAGTATAGATCCAGATGGAGTGAGGATTGCTCTTTGTGTGGGATCATAGTTTGCACAACGTAAATGAATGAAATCAGGCAACACATTGACTGAAGGGAGGTAGTAGATAGGCATGTTGGATTCCCAGATTCTCAGGACATCAGTGTTATTTCTATGGCTATTTCTAAATTGAGAAAAGGTTTGCAGGTGAGACTTGAGACCCATCATGTCCTTAATTTGGAAGTCCCTGCCTGCTAGAGGTAACCATTCCAAGTCCTTATGTGGTGCATTCAAGGGTGCAATGTTGAGAGCCACTGGAGCCTCCATGCTTCAATTGTTTGTGTTTTGACTGGAATGTAGCTTTATGAAACAACAGAAAAGAGAACTCTGGCTCTAAGGCTTTTGTCAGGATATTGCAGACTGAGCTTTATCTTGTAGTCACCTCAGAGGGTAGCATTCATGGTAGAAAAGGCGAATTATGCAGAGTGTATTAGGGAAGCTGGATAAAACAGTGAAAATGGCCTCCTTTTGTGAGTGATTTGACAAATTAATTCATCATTTGGACATTTCTTGGATTCTTTTTGCAGAGGAAGGATGCAGATAGGTGGTTTGGAAGGAAGTTTGGTAAATTCTTGTTTTTATCAGCTGGTTGTGCTTTTACTTGGGGTTATAAACTAATTCTGTTGGATTTGTAATTGGAATTCGGGGAAAAGAGATTGAATTTCAACTCGATGGGCGAGTTTGCAGAGGGAACGACAGTTGATAGGGTTACTTTTGCAAAAATGGCTACAGTGGTGATTGCAGTGCAGAGGTATAGGAGCAGGACTATGTTTTTGGGTGGAATTTTGGTCGTACGGACGATTCTCACAGAAAAATTTGGAAAGAACAGGGTTTATGAGTGAATTCCGGGTAAATACCTGATATATGGACGTCTAGTGCGAGTTTCAGTTGCAGACTGAGCGGAGGAGGCTGGGTTTGCTGAGTGGATTTTCCTGGGTGGCAGACTGTAACTTTGGTGTTGAAATGGACGTAATTTCACATGCACAGGGTCCGCAAGTCAACCAAACAGAAATGAATAAAAAAAATGATTTCCCGAGTTTTTATCAAAATTTGGACTTTTCCGGGCTTTTGGCCCTTTTTGGGAATGACATCAGCATGATGTAGCTTTTGTCCGGTGGCGGAGTACGCAAGGTAACATGGTTGCTGACATGGTCACTGACGTGGGGGATGACATGGCAGACACGACGGATGAACGACAGCGCTGGTGATGACGTGGTGCTGACAGGATGGTGACGCGGGCGGTAGGACAAACGGTGGTTTATGGTTTCCATCGGACCGCCTTTGGTACAGGGGTGGTTTATGTCAGAGCAGGCCCGATGCAATGAAAATATGACAAGTGTCCCTAGGTATGGTAGGAATACCGCCGTCCATCGGGTGCTAACGACTGGACATCAGGGCGCCTCCAATATTGATGAGAGCCGTTGGATCTGGAGAGTGCGATCCAACAGTGGACGAGAAGGTAAGGTGTCAGAGGTTTATGAAAGGAGCGCACGCGATATTTCGAGGTATTTTATAAAGTTTGGAGGGTTTAAAACTTTAGGTTATCGAGAAATGCAGACATGGTTTTATTAATTAACCAAACGTTAATTAAAACCCATATTAATGCGCGACAGATATGGTTATTTGTTTGACCATAGGTCTAACAAATCCCGGCGGGAGACGTGGTGGGTTATCATTAGCCCCAGGTGGACCTATGACTCCCAAAAATTTTAAAACATAGCCATATTAGGCAGGGGCGGGATATGTATAGTGTTTTTGGGTTTTTTTTGCTTTTTATACATAGTAGGGGTAGGGAAACTTAACATAGGAGTTATATAATAAAATTAGGGTGTTAATATGACAAATGATAGGGAAATGCTAAGTTTATAAGGCAAAACTTATATTTTTTAGGAAATGAAAGGGAAATGGGATGATTATGTTTACACAAGAAATGTGGCTTGTCTTGATCAAGTAAACACAACGTTTGACTTAGTAATTCTCAAAAAAGAAATGGGTTAGGACCATTGAATGTTAGTGAAGGTTCTGGGGGAAATGAGAGGGGAAGTCAGTCATGCTCCACTGAATTGTAGCCACTTTTCCATGATGCTTGTGATACTCATTAAAACTAAACATCACTATGCTTCTGCAACCTCAGAATTATCTGCCTACCCAGCCTAAAACACAACATTTTTTCTTCCTTTGATTGGGTGCATTTGAACTAGTAAACCCTGCTTCTCCTCTTTTCTTTTGGGTGCCCTCCTATCTAAATCTATCCTTATTTCTACCAAGGGCTCAGCTTAAGCAGTTGGGCCCTTTAATTCTCTATCTCATCTAGTGATCTACCAAGCTTGAACTGTTTGAGCAGATCTTACTCTCTATTCTAAAACAAGAAATTTAAACATGATCTAGCCAGGGTTAAATTGTCTGGCTATTCATCTATTGTGAGAAAGTCAATGATTGCACTTTCGAAACTTGCCATGCAACATGTAGTACAGTAGTATCTTTTTAACAAGCCACTTCCCTGGTCTTTCTCTGGGATTCCTTTCCTTTCTCTTTATCTTGAATTTTTATTTATTGATAATATGGAACCTTTGCAGCATGGAAAGGATGATCATATTTGGTATTTCCACAGTCAATCATAAAAAATGAAACCTATTGGTATAGGAACATAATAGTGGCTCCACTTGGGGATGGCTTTTCCTAGAGAAAATCCAAGAACAGCAGGTCAGATGGCCTTATTCTCAATTCTTTTTGTGATTTAAAGCTTCCTTTTGCTGCAAGCTAACCAAATGAACCTTTGTGGCATGGATGCATTTCTGATAAGTTGATCTGAACCTAGCTGCAGCTCTCTCTTTGATGATTGATTAGAATTGTTTTCCATCATCTCTAAGTTTCCCAAGTTCTCTCTTGATTGTTTATGGTAAACACAAAATATATACCGAGGGTGGTATAGCTGTTTGCTATTTTCTCAAAATTTGCTGCATCTTATTTCCTATCCTATTGCTGAAATGAATTGCTAAAATAAACACTTTTTATGTACAAAATACATTCTTGTTCTGTTTAACAAGGAGGATCAAAGTAATGCTCAAGCATTCACCCATTGACTGGCCCTTCCTGAGCTTCTGTGCCATCCAGGCTCTTCAAAAAATAGGTGTTGTTTCCTTGCACAGCCTGGATGACAAAAGGGCCTTTCCACAGGAAATCAAATTTGCCATGTTTTCCTTTGTCTTCCCTTCTAGAATCCCACTTCAGCACTTTGTCTCCTGTGAAGAAATCCTCAGCTTTTGTTCTTTTGTCAAAAATCTTCTTGAGTCTATCTTGCAGAAGCTGAGTTCTCTGATATACTTCCTCTCTAGTTTGTTGCAAGTGAATAGTTTGATTGATTCTCCTTTGGATGTCATTGGGTTCTGCTTGTAACTCTTGCAATAATTTGATCATAGGGATTCCCAAGGATGAGGGGAACACAGCCTCCATGCCATAAACCAATTCATATGGGCTGGTTCCAATAGATCTTTTGGTGGTCAATCTGTTTGCCCACAGTGCATTTACTAACTTTTTATGCCAGTGCTTTTTGTTCTCCTCCAAGACTTTTTTGATGATGTTGATCAGGATTTTATTGGATGATTCTGCTAGACCATTACCTTGAGGGTAATAGGCTGTGGAATGGCCTAAGGTAATGTGGTATTTGTGGCAGAAATTGATCATTCTTTTGGACTTAAAGGCAGCGACATTGTCTGTAATAATCTTCTCTGGAGAGCAAAATCTAGACAGAATATTGCTTTCTAAGAATTGCATGATGATTGAGTCATTGGCTTGCCTACAAGGGATAGCTTCTATCCATTTGGTAAAGTAGTCTGTGGTAGTTAAAATCCACTTGTGTTGTCCAGAAGAGGAAGGATGAATTTCACCAATGAAATCTAATCCCCATTGTTGAAAAGGCCTTTCAGTTGATATGGGTTTGAGAGGTAAAGGTAACAACTTCCTTTTGCCTTCAAAGATCTGGCATTTATGACAAGAAACTACAAACTTTCTCACATCAAATAGGGAAGGCCAGTAAAACCCAACTCTTAGTATTTTATCAGCTGTAGATTTCCAATATAAGTGTCCTCCACAGTCCCTGCATGAAATTCCTTGAGTATTTTGTCAGTTTCATCCTGAATTAGGCAATTAAGCAAAATACCTTCATGAATTTTCCAAAATAAAACATTGTCTATAATACAAAACTTTGAAGCTTTCATTTTCAAGAATCTCTTTTTAGTCCTAGATAACCCTGGAGGAGCTTGCAGGTTTAACAATACAAAACATATATCAGTGTACCAAGGTGATTGTAAAAAGGCTTCATTGATCTGGAGTCGCCATCTCCTGTTCATTATCCAGTTCATTGATGTTAAGGGCTTGAAAGTTGGTTTCAATCATTAATTTGGCTAACCCTTGTCCCTTTATGAGTTTTTTGGTTTGATCTCAATGTCATACTCTAAAATGTTGGCTATCCATTTGCCCCTTTTACCTTCAATTCCTTCTTGAGTAAGAATATCTTTGACCACTGCATTTGGAACATAGGCAATTACATGAGAGTACAAGATATAAATTCTGAAATCCTTTATGGCCTTCACAAGAGCATAGGCTTACTTCTCCATGATTTGGTATTTGAGTGGAGCATCTCTAAGTGTCTTGCTGAAGAAAGCAATGGGCTTTTCACATCCTAGGTCATTTTTTTGTAATAGGACAACAACAATGGTATGCTCAGATGCAAAGGAAAAGATTATGAAATCTCTATCAAATCTGGGACTTGTAAGAACCGGTGTTCTTGTCAAAGCTATTTTGATTTCCTCAAAGGCTTATTTAGCTTCTATTGTCCATTTGACTTTAGAATCTTTCTTCAACATATTATTCAACAGTCTAATCAGCTTGGCCAGGTTGGGAATGAATCTTCTTAGGAAATTGATTTTCCCTAAAAAGGCTTGTAATTCCTTGATGTTTCTTGGGTGAGGGACTTGAAGAATATCTTGTATTTTGTTTGGATCTATTCTTATTCCATCTTTAGAAATTATGTGACCTAGGAGATTGCCTTCTTCCATGCCAAATAATGATTTCTTTGGGTTCAATGATATGCCATATTTTTCTGCAAATTAAGAACACTTGCCTCAAATGATCTAAATGTTCTTGGTCTGATTTTGAAAAAGCAGTGAGATCATCAAGGTATATGACTAAAAAGTCATGGATATCTTTAGCAAAGGCTATGTCCATTGCTCTCTAAAAAGTGGCCCCTGCATTTTTGAGTCCAAAAGGCATTTTCACATATTTAAAGGTTCCCCAGGGTGTTGTAAAGGTATTTTTATCTTGGTCATTTGGTGAACCAAAATCTAATTAAATCCTAAGAAACCATCTAACAGTGAGATCCTTTAAGCACCCACTACCCTTTGTAAAATGTGATCCATCTTGGGTAAGGGGTAGTGGTCTTTGAGAGAGGCTTTATTCAAATTTCTCAGGTCAACACAAAGCCTTATCTCTCCAGTTTTCTTTCTAGTGGGCACTAGATTTGAAATCCATTCAGAAAACCTAATGGGTGCAATTATTCTAGCTTGATACATTCTTATCACTTCTTTTTCAATAAGGGGAAGGAGGACTGGATTAATCCTTCTCAGCTTTTGTTTAAAAGGTTTTTGATTTTCTTTCAAGGGTATTGTATGCTAAATAACAGATGTGTCGTGGGATTTAAGATCCCCATAACTCCATGCAAAGACATCTTGGAACTCTGTAAACAGCTTGATGTATTTGAATTTTTGGTCAGGAGGCAATGTTTTAGAGATTTTTATCATTTTGGGGTTTTCTGTGGTTCCAATGTTGCAGTCTTCAATCTCTGCATTTAATGGTTGCATTTTGGTTTTCTTGGAATGTCATTTGAATCAAATATATCCTCTAAAGGAGTCAGGCCTATGGGCAGGACATTTTCCTTCAGCTCAATTACTTCGGATTCTTCCTCAATTATTTCATCATAATTCATTTGTTTGAGTTCTTGCAGATTTTTGTGATTAAAAGTAGTTGGATGCAAAATCAAATTTGTTGTTTCCGCTGATATATTCTGCTCAATTGTGTCAATTTGTTGTTGATCATCAATAGTGCTTGTGTCTATGTTTGAGCCTGAGAATTCTTCTTTTAGAGTGAGGAATTTATTGATTTGGGTATCATTTTCAAACACTTGCCAATTTTTCACATTATCTGGGACAACAGGTCTATGTTTGATCTCAGTAGTGAAGTGATGATTGGGCTCAAATGGCAGTTTGCAATTGCTGGCAAAAGTTGCCAAACTATGTGCATGTAGGTTGTGTTTTCTTGGAATTTTGGTGAGCTGTGATTCCAAGAAGGTGTTCAGTATTTCCATGGCTGCACCTCTATAAGCCCTTAGCCTAAGATCATTTGTAACAAAGTTTCCCTTTATCTGTTGTATTATCAAATCTGAGTCCCCTAGAATTGAAATCTTGGTCACCCCTAGACTTCTAATTAGTTTGAGTCCCAGCAAAAGGGCTTCATATTCGGCCATATTGTTTGTGCATTTGAATTAGCCTATATGCATGACACTGAGCATGGTCATTTTGTATGTTGTGTATCCAAATCCCTACCCCTGCTCACGATTTGTTTACTGATCCATCAAACTCTAAGTACTATAAGATTTCTTGATCACCAGTAGTCTCAGTTTTGGAAACTTGTTTAGTGGGCAGTAAGTTTGAACTTTGTAGCTGATTTCATATGTCTAGTTCGCTTGTTACATTCATCACATCAACAATTTTTTGGTCATGGTCACTGGATTTTTCATTTATGTTCATTGTCTATGTTGTTTCTAGGAGTTTGTCCTCAGTTTTGGAGCACATGTCAGCATTGTATAAGATAAATGAATCCATGTCAGAGTGTATTGAATAGATGGGGAAGTTTTGGGGCTTCTCTTGACTGCTAACCACATATTTCATCAATGTTTCCCGATACAATCTCTTTGGGTGGCCAAATACTGAAATGGTGGCATATGACATATCTAGTTGCAAAGATCCTTGGAGTTTTGCACCCCAAGATCTCGATAAGAGCATGCCATATTTGGGTGGGATATATGCCACCACCACATCCATCAAGATTGTTTTGGCTGGATATTGCACTAAAGATACACAAAGGTCTTTGATTAGGCCTAGACACCTGACCTGGCTGGAATCAAACGAGAACAATTCCTTATATGGCCTTGTGATATCTAGGTCTAGCTTGTCCATCACTAACTTGGGCATTAGATTATGGGAAGCACCTGAATCAAACATTGCATTATGTAACACTTTGTCATGAATGTTTAAGCTCACATAGAATGGAGTAAATCCTCCATCTACTGTCTTACCATTGACTTCAAGACCAAAAAACAGCTCTGGTTGATCATCTAGGACATTGACTGCATCCCTAGTTTCAGATATTTGAAGTGACATGTTAATCTGTTCCCTGTAGACCTCATGTTTAGCCAATTCTGACAATGGCATGGCTATTTTTATCTTACTTATTTATGTTTCTAAGTTGAAAGGTTTTTCCACTTGCACTCTTGTATTGTGGACAACAGACTTTTCCTTTTCTATTGTGTTTTCCAAGTTCTTTTCTTTATCAAGACTGTTGTAAGGAACTGCCTCTGCTTTGGAATTTTCTACAGCGGATCTATTTAAAATTTCTTTTGGAAAAGAGGAAGAATATGGCTGATTGTTTGAGGGTTCCAGGTCTGAAATGTCTTCTATAGTGGGCTCTTTTAGGTCAAGGTTTGTCTCAGCAGTGAATTCTGTGAGGGAGAAGTATCTTTAGTTCTCTTGGGTTGTTTGGTATCTTTCAATTTGGTGGATTCAGGTACATTTATCGTCCTACTTTTCAATTTGTATTGTTTATGAACCTCATAGACTGCTGCATCATAGCCTTCTTTAAAATCAAATGATTCTCCAGACTTGGTTTGAAATTGATTTAAATTATGAGCCTTTTGGTCCTCCTGTGTCAGGAAAATTTGTTGATCACCATTTAAACCCATTAGATTAATTTGTGTGTCCTCTGCAACTCACTTGAGGTTGAGGCTTCAACATAATTCTCTTGAAATAGGGGTTTGATGTTCTGATCAGGGCCGGTCCTTCCAGCAATAGGATTTTGATTCTTTCTAAAGTTTGGGATTCTTATTGTGTTACTTGGTTGTCCTTCCCAGGATGATTTTATTTCAATAGTCTCCACTCTATCTCCTAATCTGTCCATACCTTTAATGATTGCATCTAACTTTTGCTCAAATGCTGAAGGTTCTTCTTTAAAAGTTGTTCTTCTTTCAGTTCTAGCCCGGTTTCGTTTGGCAATCAAGTTTGCTTCTACACTAACAGCTATATTCTGCATGTCTGCTAGGCTTAATTGGGCTCTTTCCCTCAACTGATATGCCATGTCTGAATCAAATCCATCAGGGAATTTGATCAAGGCTAGGTCAGGAGGAGGTCTAAGGTTCTGAGGAATGGCACTACAGACATTATTAAACCTTGCATAATAGTCTTGAACGGTTTCTTGTAGGCCCCTTTTTAAATTGTCATATTCAGTTAAAATGTGTAAAGGGTCTTTCTTCTTTTCCCATCTGTTTAAGAAGGATTGATATAGGGCCTCAAGATTGGCTATAGAATTTGCAGAAAGTGCTCTAAACTAGGTCCTCACATCACGAGTTAGACTTTGGACAAAGATTTTCATTCTTACATCATCATCATCAATTTCATAGTTCTCAAAATAATCTTGCATTTTCTTAGTGTGTTGTTGAGCTGTATAGGAACTAGAACCATCAAAGTAGGTGATCTTTCTTTGATAGTCTTGAGGCATAGCCCATGGATTGGCAGGAAACTGCAGAGGGGCATAACGGTTGGCCATATTTATAGGGATAAATGGGGCAGCATGGAGGAATAAGAGGGCTGGAACAGGGAGGACAGGAGTGGAAATATGAGTAGTGGACGGGGGAGTGGAAATATGAGTAGTGGATGGGGGAGTGGAAAGTATACTTTGAGGTGTGGAAGAAGAACTTGGAGAGGCTGTAGTATTGAGAGAAAGAGATGTGCCTCTTCCAGGGGTAAGCTCAAATTTTGTAAGGTTTTGTTGAAGTATATCAAAGTCTGAATCAACAGTTTCTAAACTTTCTTGTCTCCTAAGGGTCTTGGGGATCAAGTTAGGATTTTCAAAGATAGTTGGGGGATTAGGATCTGGATTGGATCCGGTGTAACGAGTTTTCTTTTTTGGAGCCAGCTTCTAAATCTGTTTTTGGTATTTTTTCTTGAATATGTTTAAAGCAGGGAAATTGATCTCTTCTTGATTCAGAAGTCCCCAGTGGAGTTGCCAATAATGTTATCACTCAGGTTGTTCCCTGGATCCAAAAGGGAATACGACCGAGGTAACCACTAACCAATCTTTCAGCTACAGATCCTAGCCAATATGCAACCAGAGAGGGCTCTCTCTTTGTAATTTAGATTTGTTTGATTGTATATTAGGCTAGTTATGAAACACAAGTTTTGTTGGTGTTTGGAAGATGACATTCAATAGAACAAGGCAGTAAGTTGAGAGAAGTTCAGACCATTGGGTTGATGGAGTCTAATGAAATAAACTTCTGGATATGGTTTCTTTGGCAATAGGAAGATTGCAGAGCAGGATAGTTAAACGTAGAACAATATTGAAGCTAAAAGTAGGATGAAATGAAGTCAAGAAATGAAAGGCAATCAAGAATATTTCATTATGTTAACAGAGGGAAATTGTGTAAACATTATCAGGGAGCAATTAAGAATTCCTTGATGATATTTAGTGTGTAAGAACCAGGGAGACAAGAGCATTTAAGAATTCTTGCCTATGATAGTCCTATGGAAAACATAGAAAACTACAGGAATTGAACACAGAGTACAGATAGTAAATTCTGGGTTATCCTTTCTTCCTGTAATTTAGAACATGGTATTCGTATGATAAATAAAATACAAATACAGTAACTCAAGAGTAAGGGAAACTTATTGATCCATGCATCAACACAAGAATTCTGCAACACATCCTTTAGCCATTGATTCCACATCCAACAAATTCACCAACACAACATCCAACAATTTTATTTCAGAGTAGTTCTCAAAATTTACAGAGCAAGTCTAGAATGATATTCATCAGCCAACAATAATACATATCTTTTGAAAGTATTTATAAGAAATTTACAAAATATCCCATAGGGAAATATCTAGACATAAATTCATCCATCTACTCTGGCAAAAGCAATAACTGATGTAGAAAAAACCGCGCAGCAATAACTGAGGAAATAAATATGTTGTACTGGCTACCTTAGGTGTCCTGCTTATTGCTGACTTTGTGACTCTGATAGTCGGTTGATGACTGCTTCCCTGATGTGCGTTCCTGTTGTGCTGTCTTTCGCCAGCTGTGACTGAGTTTGTTTCATCTTTTGGCGCGAATCTTTCCCTCAGTTGATTTGATTTTTTCTTGATATTACCTTTTAACTGTAATGCTTACAATTTGCAAAAAAGGAGAACTCAAATTATTTTGGTAAAACCTCCAGCATGCTGTGTCACCACTGATCTATTGGTAATTGATGCTTTCTCAATTTGATTAGTGTCCCATCAGCTTTAGTGTACCTGTAATAATTTGGCTGGAAATAAAAAATATGTGCCCCCTCATGCTCAATAAAAAACAAACTTTCCAGTTTATCATACAAACTCTGTCCAGAGGGAGGCATTGTCTCTTCTGTGCTGCTTGATGATGCTGTAATTTGATTTTGCACATAGGTATTTAACCTATGAGCATATTGTTCTTGCTTTAACAGCTTCCCATTGCTAGTGACCAGGCTAGGTAAACCTTTGCATTGTAACATTGCAAATTTATGTCTGAAGGCTTCTATATCTGCCTGCATTTCCTCGCATTTTCTTTCTACTGTCTGAACAAAATTTCTCATAGTTAGCACCTTCTTGACTCTTAAAATAGTCTCTGTCCTGTTATGAATGTCCAAAGATGCTAACTGTTCACTGGTATGAGTGTTCAAAAAATGAATCATTTGGTTGGCTTGCTCAGGCTTATTGGCCAATAATACCCATACCTTTTGAGTTTCATACTGAGCCACTCCTATCAACTCTATCTGATCAAAAATAGTTTGTATTTCTTTCCACTGATCAGCAATAGCTTGGCCAATTTTATCCCACAAAATGGTCTTTATTTCTGTCAGGGTTTTATGGAGAGTGAGGTCCTTCTCCAAGGCTTTTA
The DNA here is from genome assembly GCA_000404065.3 of Pinus taeda. Taxonomy (NCBI): domain Eukaryota; kingdom Viridiplantae; phylum Streptophyta; class Pinopsida; order Pinales; family Pinaceae; genus Pinus; species Pinus taeda. The sequence goes on from APFE031665498.1 coordinate 73,560, forward strand.
TTTTATTCTCTAGGGCCTTTACTTCCTTGGTTTTCTCTGCTACAATCATCTTTGACTTGTCATAACTAACCTCAATTTTGGCTAGTTTTTCCTTGGCTTCCTTCAGTTCTGCCATCTGGATCTCCAAAGCTTTTATCTCTTTCATCATCTCCTCCATGCTCAAGCTGGCCTCCTGTAGTGCACTTGTTGTAGCTGATGCTGAAGTTGAGGTACCTGCTGTTGATGTTGGATCAAGGGGAGGTGCTATTATAGTGACTGCTGGAGGAGGAGCTGTGAGAATTGGAGCTGTTTGAGCTGGCTGAGAGGCCAAATCTTGCTGTTTTCCTTGTAGGGCTTCTTCCAAGGCCTTTTCTATATCCAGTAGTCTTTGGTTCATCCTCATTAGTAAGATGACCACATCCTCTTCTTCCTTTTGCTGTGCCACCTCTGTGGTTTGAGGATGTATTGTAGTTGGCAGCTTCAATTGTCTTCTCAAGACTGCTATGTCCCCCTCCTTTTTCCTTATTAAGGCCTGTGCGCCTTTGGGATCCTTGGGATCATGTACCAATTCTATAATGATTTCTTCCAAGGATTTTATTCTATTATCCTTGGCCAATGCGGAGGCTTTCTCCAGCTCTAATTGGGCAGAAGTGTTGTATAATGAATTTTGCAGCCTATGGGCCATTAGAGCTTTTTCTGCCAAGGTGGAGTATACCATTTCTCCAGCCTCTTTGTGCAACTCAATCTGGTCTATTGGATGGATGTCTTTGGCAAGAACTTCCAGATTGGTCCTAATATAATCTGCAGCTGACTGTGGCTGCTATACAGAGGGTCTGAAGTGACTAAGAGTCATCTTCCCTGCCTGCATGTCATAGGCTGCCATCAGCCTTTGTTAATTGGTAGGAGCCATTCTTAACAATTGATTATAAAGTTGAAACCTCATTGGTTCATTTCTAGCTTTAATTTCTGTGAATGCTCTCTTGATATTCGAGCCCTGCTTGCTCTGTTGTTTGGTGGATGTAACTTCCACACCAGGCTGTCTCTCTTGCTCCTGCTGAAAGGAGCTGGTCGATGTTTCCAAAATTGGAGGGATCTGCTATTCAGAAGTTCCCTCACCCATAATGTTACCTGTTCTTTCTTCGGTGAACTCCTCCTCAGAATAGGGGTTTAGCCTTTGTCTTTTCTCACCTTGCTGATATGTAGATGTCCTTGTAGGTGTCTCTTCAGGTCTATCCCTCTTTTTGGCTCTTTCTTCATTGTGAGGGTTTGTAGTACAGGGATTTCAGTTGCCTTTATTTGGGTTGAAGGGCCTTGTTCTTGACCCTTTTCCTGATTTGTAGATGGTTGTTCTGCCATTGTACTCTGGTGCTATGAATGCTGAATTTCTTTACCTTTCCCTGTAGGTGGAGTGGCTTCTCGAGCCGGCTGTTGTGAAGATGTAGCAGCTGATGTGCTTGCTCCAATATGTTGAGGCTGTGTGAAAGAGACCTGGTTTATGGGTGCCCGGCGTATGTTGAAGTCTGCAAGTGGACCTGGAACAACGCACTGTGGAGTTGACTTAGCTGGGTGATGAACTGTGCAACAATAGTGGCCAATTCGTCGTAAATCGCATGCAGGGTTGCGCAGTCAACAAACTCAAAATAAACAAAACAATCGCTTTCCCGTTTTTTTTATAAAAATTTGGACTTTTCAGGCTTTTTGGCGCGTTTTGGGGATGACGTCATCATGACGTAGCTTTGTCCGGTAGTGGCGTACGGAGGGTGACGCGGCTGCTGACATGACTTGCTGACATGGCGGACACGGCGGTTGGAGGAGCGGTGCGGGTGATGAAATGTTTGCTGACGGGACAGTGACGCGGGCGGAAGGATGGAGGGCAGTATCCGGTTTCCATCGGACCGCCTTTGGTACGGGGGCGGTTTCTGTCAGCTCCGGCCCGATGCAATAGGAACGCGCTGAGTGTCCCTGTGTACGACAGGAAAGCCGCCGACCATCGGGTACTAACGACCTGACGTCAGGACGCTTCCGATATCAATAAGGACCGTTGGATGTGGAGCAGGCGATCCGACGGTGGACGGGAAGGTGAGTTGTCGGGGTTTTAACAGAATAGCGCGCGCGCGATAACTTTTAATTTTTGTAAGGTTCAGTGGGTTTCAAAGTTTGGTTTATTTGACAAATGCGGAGCGGACCTGACATTTTAATTAACCAAAGGTTAATTAAATGAGTTTATTGCGCGGGTGAGGAGGGTATGGTTATTTGTTTGACCGAAGGTCTAACAAATCCCAGTAGGACACGTGGTGGGCTATCATTAGCCCCAGGTGGACCAATGGTTCCTGAGGAATCTTTAAACTATAGCCATATTAGGCGGGGGTGGGATATATATAGTATTTTGGGGTTTTTTGCTTTTAATACATAATAGGGGTAGGGAAACATTAATATAGGAGTTATATACTATAGTTAGGATGTTAATATGACAAATGATAAGGAAATGCTAAGTTTATAAGGTAAAACTTAGATTTTTTAGGAGATGAAGGGGAAATGAGATGATTATATTTACACAAGAAATGTGGCTTGTGTTTACCAAGCAAAGGCAATGTTTTCCTTAGTATCTTTCAAAATGAAATGGATTAGGACTATTGAACAGATCTAAATATCCTTAGGGGATGTTAGTGAAATTTGTGGGGGAAATGAAAGGGGAAGTCAGTCATGCTCCACTGAACTTGTAGCCACTTTGCCATGATGTTGGTGATACTGTTTAAACTGAACATCGCTCTGCTTTCTGCAACCTCACAATTATCTGCCTACCCAACCTAAAATACCTAACATTTTTTCTTCCTTTGATTGGGTGCATTTGAGCTAGCAAACCCTGCTTTTCCTATTTTCTTTTGGCTTCCCTCCTATCTAAATCTATCCTTATTTCAACCAAGGGCTCACATTAAGCAATTGAGCCCTTTAATTCTCTATCTAATCTAGTGACCTGCCAAGCTTGAACTGTTTGAGCAAATCTTATTCTCTATTCTAAAACAAGAAATTTAAACATGATCTAGCAAGGGTTAAATTATTGAGCACCAATAAAACAAACTTTTATCTGCAGATTTCTCCACAACAATATTTTGTACCCTAGACCACTTCAGGGGAAATTTGTCCTCAAGTGACAGACTTGATCATGTTTGATTAGGGAAGGAATCCTCTATCCAATTACATATGAGTTTCACATTTTCTAATTCATATCATAATTTTTATCTAATTTATTTTAAACATAATGCTTGAAATTTTTTGGACAGTGTCAAAGGGATGAATAAAAAATCAATTACATAAAATATACAAAATCAAAAAATTTCAAAAACTG
>APFE031665498.1:136403-146771 GCA_000404065.3 Pinus taeda
CCTCCCACTCTCTCGGGCTTCATGCTTTAGGGGGCATCTGTTACACAGTAAAATGTCACTGTCACTTTGTCAGTATCCTTATTGTGTCATAAAACCACATTCACCTGGCCTATGCTCTTTGAAATGGCTAAAAACCCTCTTTGCCTAAGTTAATTGGATCATCGCGTCTGTTTCTAAAATAACCGCGCTGACTGGCGGAGGACAGTGTAACTGTTGCGCTACCAGCGCGGAAGCACACGTGTTTTCCGCGCTGGTCCAATTTCACGGACAACGCGCCCTCCACTTGTATTATTGAGCGCTGACCAGACCTCTTCTATAATATATTTGTGACGCCAGCGCGCCAGCCCAGTTTTGCACCTGCGCTGATCCTGTTTGGGTGAGTTTGTTCTAACAGCCAGCCTTCCAGATCACTCCAGAATTGGTTGTTAGCATTGTTGAGGTCGCCATCCTTTCTCTGGCATGTTTGTTCGACTGACCATCCACTTACCATGGGGGAAAGCTCATCCTTTATCTATTCATGGAGACTCCTTCTCCTTTATAAACCTCCACCATTGCCATGAGCAGCTAGTTTTTTGGGTTTGGGACATATAGACTCTGATTGAGGAATTCTTAGTGCATTAGTGCTGCTTTTGTAGGCATTTGGTGTGTTGTGTGAGGATTGCTTTTGAGCTTGAGGAAGGCTATAAGTTTGTTGCCTTGTATGTGAGAGAGAGACCTCTTTGACTTGGGAGATCCACTTCAAAGGTGAATGCTTGGAAGACATGCTGGCTGAACCCTCTAGGGAAGGACTCAGCGTCAGGACTTGGGTTGTACCTTACTCTACTTTTTGATTAATAAAGATAGATGACTACTCTTATGGTTCCATTTCCATTTGTCCTATGAATGATTAATGTAAATTGTATCCTTCCTGACTGATACATAGTTGTTTTTAGTAGATTTTACGCTTGTGTTTGTTCTCTCTTTGCTTGTGCAGGTGTCCATCCGCGAAGATAGTGGAGGATTGTGACCGGCTGGAGTGAAGGAGCGAGAGGATCATCTCTTTGACAAACGTAGCGTTGGAATCCAAGTAGGTTTCTTTTACCCACTTGTTAATTACAACTAGGAGCCTGCAGTGTAGCATTGTTTGATTGTTTCTAGACCCCCTTTGGGCTAGTAGGGATCGCCTCTATCCGTAGAGGGGATTTACCTCTCCAACAACTAGGATGAGAGGTTATACATCTGTTGCATTACTAAGACATTAAATGAATAGGTCATCATTATGGCATGTGCTCTAGCATACCCCTAGACCATAACTCGAGAGACTATTGTAACAATATATTATAATTCATTGCAAACTGTTATATGTTCACTGGTAAATAAAAGTACTCTATAAATATACATAAGAAATGTATGTGATTTTTTTACAAAAAGATTTAGCAAAGTTTGATATTCATGACATTTTTTGATTTTAAAGGTTTAATTATAATCTATATAATCCATCATGAATCAAAGCTTTATGATTCCTCTATCAAAGTATTTCAAAACAGATTCAAAGTATGATCTTCCTTATGGTACAATTTGTTGTTGATTGGATTATGATTAAGTGAACTTGACCATATTATTAATGTTAGCTTTGTTCCATGATATGTCAAAGAGAGACAACCTCATATTTAGATATTTTATTCACATATATTTGGTATAACATTTCCTTTTAGGTAGGCCAGGCCTTGATCATTATGAAGGGACACTTAACCCTATAATAGGATGTGATTTGGACAAAAGGTTATACCCCAGAGAATAGATATAAGGGTTTATCATACCTTACTAATGAGGATGCATGAAAGTAGAGATAGAGGGAAGGAATTTGTTTGCTATAGGTATAAGGATGAGATTCTTCTCAACACCTGGCTGAAAGGAACTGTCCAGCTAATTGACATTTCCCTTCCCTTTTGATGGTTATCCCAAGTTGTATGACCCACTCTAGGGAAGCATACCAGTAAGGGTTTGGTGCACATCCAAAATTTCCTTTCAAGGCCTTAAGATGAAACTAGATAACATACGTAGAGAAAGCATAATTCTTATCTCCATGGAGGGTTACTTGATGAAGAGTGGTTGCTTGAATTCATGGCAGAAAAATTAGGAGATGCCTTCATCTTCCTTTCCCATTCCTTTCTTGTGTTTAACTCCAATATTATTGAGGAGATATTCTACTTAACTCTTTCTTCTGTCACCATGTCTCATTGTTTTTAAATGGGAACCCATATTTTTATAGATAGTAAATATGGAAATAAGCTCAACTACATGTCACACATTTAAGAAAATAATAGGGTCTGTTGGTACCCAAAGGATACATGCACAGTATATAGTATAATCAATAACCACATTTGGAAAACCCCACACAGGGTTATTTTATTAACATTTTCAAGGGTTTAACATAAATAATTTGGGTCGAAGACATGGTAAATGCTTAGAAAGCAAAATTTTGATATGAAAATTCTAGTTGTTGAAGTAAATGGCAATGATGTTTAATATATAACTTTTTTATGTTGAACAACATGGATCAAGAGGCGTGATTGGGCACTGATTGTAGTATTAAAGCTACAACTTTATTTTTAACTAATCCAATTACATTTTACACAAACTAGCATTGAAAATCTTTGAGTACTGAACAAAAGCATACAACTCCTAAGTTTTAATGGGCCAGAAACCTAAATTTTGAATTAGTTAAATCATTATGTTCTTGCTATTTGAGTTTATGTCTTTAGTAAAGACATGGGCATCATATCGATACTTCACTATTTATGTTAGATTTGCCTTTGGTGCCTTTATTTTACAATTGTATATTTTGTTTTGGAATGCGTGCTAACTTGAAATGACACTTGAATAAATTTTCCTACTTAGGAACATGGAAAATTAAGAATATGTTGCATACTAATGAGGTTGCAGGGACCTGGGAAACATGTTGACTCCATCTAACAAGGCTTACCAATGGTATGCATATTTGTTTTCTATTTGTCATTAATGAACTAATAAATGGATGTGTGTGGTAGCACATGGAAGAAATAGAAGACTTGAAGGCTCCCTTTTCGATGTTTCTTTTATTGTTTCCTATTGCATTGCATGTTGATTTTTACAACTGACTGCTAATTACATACTTGGGGGTCTTGAAGCAAGTTGGTTGAGGTGGCAGGGAAACCACTGATTCTCAAGAAAGGGGAAATACATGAACTACGTACTGAATATGAATATGATAACAACTAACAAGTACAATGAAAACATAAGTGGTTGGAAAATTCCACATAATAGTAATGCAACAACCAAATAGGTTGGTTGAGTCCATGGAAAGGACATACAACAAAATAGTAAAAAGGAGTCCTCTTAACCCTGAATTTGTTACACATGTACTTATTTATTGCATACATGATGATATATGTATAATATATATACAGGAAAATGTCGTTATGTCTGACAGGATTGTCAGGAAATGTTCATAAGGAAAGACAACTGCTTACACATGGCATGAAAAGAAGAATCTAAACATGAACCTTGCATTGTGAACATGGGAAAACAAAGAAGGTTTTATGGCCTGCTTCACCTAAATAGATACGGTGTGGTCTCTGGGTTCTATGTTACAATGTGTATTGTGTTGAGTCAGGTGTATATTTATGTGTGTCATATGTGCGTTTATAGTATGTGTATCATGTTATGTATACATGTTAGTTAATTTTATGGGCCCGTGTACTATGTATTGTTTTTGGATGAAGGCAGGATAGTCTTTGGATTCCTAATATTTCTGTCTATAGAACACTACCTGGTTTGGTAGTGACTAACTATTTTGGTACTGCCCATAGTTGCGAATGGGCTTCACGGTGGAGGTGAGCCTTTGGATTCCCTTGTTACTTTCGCAACCGATCTAGCAAGACTGTGGGGTGGGGACCTATGCAGTTAGCCTTGAGGGTACTTGGAGCCTTGGAGTAGCATGAATGTGATCCAACATGACTATGGGGTGGGTACCTAGAGCCCTGAAGCAACATGATTGTTGAGTTGGTACGTGGATGAATAGTCTGGAGGGTACCTAGAGAATTGGAGAAGCCACTTTGGATCAACATTTTGGTCATTGAGGGCATTTTATCATCCAGGCACTTGCTAGGATAAGCAATCTACCCCATGTGCATACAAAGAAGAAGTCATCAAATCAAGATAACTACCAATGCTATAGAGCTCTTCTAAAATTTTAAACTATGAGCATGATTTATGATAATTTGGATCATTGAGCTAAGATGATAATATATTCTAGTTTATGATGACTAGATTTATGCACTAACTTGGGTTGCTATAGGAATTCTATAAATTTCCAAGTTCGTTACAAGGATGGCTAATAAGGTATAAATTACATTCATCATATTTTCCTTTATGATGAGTCTCATGGAATCAGTGTATCTACGATGTAAGAATATACCCGAGATTGCTCATTTTAGACACTAGCACCAATGGTGCCAATTGATTTCCATAAGCATGCTATGACCAATATAGTAATTTAAGGCAAGGATATGCCTTGGTTTCAAGACACCTCAGATGTGAGGAAGCATGGAAGGGGGGGTGACTAGCTTGCCCAAGGGACTATAAGCAAAGAGTGGAAGGCCAAAAATTAAATTGGTTTTTAGTCATGATCATAGTTGAGTGGGATTGGGAGCACATTCCAGGTGTGCCCATAAACAATGAGCCAAAGACTGTTTGTTGAAAGAACAAGGAGTGTTCGTTGAAAGAACAAGGAGCGCACGGATCTCTCTCTCTCTCTCTCTCTCTCTCTCTCTCTCTGTATATGTGCCATTGAACACCGAGGACGGTGTTCCCCCAAAGGGGAGGGGTTTGTAATAGCCTCAGTCACATTTCCCCTTTATCATAAACATTGAAAGAAAATTAATGAGATAAAACAAGCTGAGTTAGGGGCACAGGTTCTTGGGCTAAGGTGGACATGTTTCCTAGGATGACTAAGCCAACTACCATAAAAATCAAAGGACAATGGACCAAACCGGTCTCTAACAACCAGAATGCGCTCTCTCTCTCTCTCTATCTCTCTCTCTCTCTTGGATAGTCGTAAAAATGTGGACCAAACCGGTATCTAACAATCAGAATGCTCTCTCTCTCTCTCTCTCTCACACACACACACACACACACACACACATTTCCCCTTTATCATAATGAGATAAAACAAGCTGAGTTAGGGGCACAGGTTCTTGGGCTAAGGTGGACATGTTTCCTAGGATAGATGTCAAGTAAAGAGTCAAGGGGCTAAATGGCAAGAAGATCATTGGCCAACAAGGCTGAGCAATGATGACTAAGCCAACTGCCATAAAAATCGAAGGACAATGGACAACTGGAGTAGTTTTGGTTAGTCGTAAAAATGTGGACCAAACCAGTCTCTAACAACCAGAATGGAGAGCTCAAGCAAAAAAAAGGATCCAAGGATGGAGAATTGGAGGTGGAGGCTGGTGAAGGAGAGCTCATGCACTACTAAGAATATCATGCTGTCAAAAGAATGTAGAAGAAAGAGAACGCAAACCCTAAACTGATTCAAAGGTGAAGACTTGATACACAAAATTAAGGAACCTGAGCAACATCTTTGAAGTTCCTAGTCCCTTCAGTAGCCTCCTCATGCCTAGGAACTTGGGTTGGGGTTGACTGGGCATGATCACCTTGTATCCCTAGTCAACGGTTGGGTGGAAAAGCTTCATCCCACACTTAGTTTCCAACAAATATTACAAATAAGTATACTCGTATTTCCATGAACAGATGATATCTGTTGCGATTCTAGACTTAAATGGTAGTTATGGACATACACACACATTGCTAGTTTGTAAACACTCATTATAGTTTTGAATATTTATCTATAACTATGTTATGCTGAGTAATTCATTTTATAAACTACTTGAGAACCATCTTATGTGAATGAGGATTAAAGAAAAAGCTCTGTCATTTTATTCTGTCATAAATATAATCATGGAGACACTCGCTCCATGCTCAAGGATTTTCTCTCCCTCGTCTTCAGTTGCACCATCCTATTTTAATGACGTATTTGTACCCCATAACTACACACACCCAAACACACTCAGTGGCTGGTCCCTTCGTAGACACAGAATTGGAGTGCTCATAAGAGTCTCTGCCACAACACCTAGAAGCAGGGCATTCTAGCTAGATAGAAATGTTCGATCCAATTCAACTAGTATTCCAAATAGGAGGTTATAGGTGAGAATGAATGTTGTAGATGGAGTTAAATTGGAATTTGCAACACCGACTTCATCCAAGGACCCCTTTCCATTGATGAAGGTATCTTTAGACTCTCTGCAATATGAACCATGGTACCCTAGGGCCATTGTAGATAATACAAATCCCCACAGTGATACCAACGAGAATGGAGGGCCAACCAATGTGTCCTATATTACAAGTATTTCATCCTCTGAAGTTATGAGGTGGTCTTTGAATCCCCAGTGCAGTATGCACCCAAGATAAGTCGTAGGTGCGGGGTGAGGATTTTACAAAAGCACGAGAATGTACATCCTGTAAGTATACACATTACGAGTGAGTGTACCATCTTGATTTATTTATTTATGGTATTTGTCGAATGAGGATGTGTGGGTTTATATGCATTCTCAGAAAGTGTTGCACGGTGAATCTAACCCGAGTTAATTGTGGTAGAGATCACACCCGCTCACTGCAAGACCACGACCTAACCGTGATGGCTTGAACCAAGTGTTCTTTAAGCTCCTTAATTTTGGCGACAAATAATGTATTCGTTTAGCTTTTTCCATTGAGATAAAAAAACAAATCTCTATTGTTCTAAGTATGAAGAATTTTTTTACTGCTAGTGCTTGATGTAGGCACTCCATCTTAAACCTGTATTTGTTCGTATAGGCCTAATTTATTGTCTGAATGAAAGAGTTTTGTTGATGTTTGATTTGTGTTTTACATTACACAATAATTATAAAAAAAATACCTTGAGCAATTAAAAATAGGGACTTTCATAAGAAATTATGATGAATAAGGTTAAGACATAATTATTTCTCTTATATTGCTGTCCATTCTAATTATTGTGGTTAAACCCCAACACTATACGTTGATGTCTCAATCAATACAATCAGAAATGTCGTGGATATCATTGATTCACACAATGCTGTTAGAATCCAATATGTGAATGCTAGAAATGTCATGATTTTGTATCAATTTCCATCCCTTGTGAGTATAGAGATGCAATTGAGTATCTCTATTCTCGACCTTGTTCCTGCAGACAATTTTGTATAGGTTCTTAAATTTCATCTAGAGGCTTCGATATCGGGAGCTTCACCTATACATGGAATTGATACCAATTATGGGGAAAGGTCAATGCATTGCATCTTGTATATAAAATACTTTAAACCTATATTACTTATAGCCATGTATAGATATTGTACTACGATCCTATGCAAATTAACCATGTGATAGGACAGGAACTTGGGATTTCGTCAAAATTAGACTAACGTTTAAAGTCATTCTAGTATAAATGATTCTCCACTTTTATTTTTGTGAGGAATAAACTTGAAATTAATAATGTAGGACCTGTAAGGATGTAACATCTTTTGATAACACTACAACTTTACATCATCATAAAAAAACAACTCTTATGGTTGATGCAACTTCTAAGCCCTGCATCCATAGACTATGGGCCACATGTATACTTATTCATGCTCAATTATGAGGTACCATCTTTATTGTTAGTTCATTTAGATTTGTACACCTAAGATTTGTATCCTACCCTCCATATCTATCCATTTCAGATTGTTGTTTATGATCCCCTCTAGAAAATTTGGCATAATTGGTGTGTTTGTTGAGGGAGATAGTAATAGAATTAATTTATTGCATCGTAATTATGACTCCACTCAATAACAGAGACAAGGAGTTGAAAGATACATATGAAAAGCATGGACCTATCATAGAGATTGGTCATAATACTTCTTCTAGTTCTCTGTTATATTAGTTAATCGAGTTGGAAGATTCTTACGATGCAAGAGATAGTTTGTTGTTGACATAGGTATAATTTTGTGGCAGACCTAACATAAGGATAACCATCAATTATAAATCCATGATGATAACATGGGTATCAATTAAGCATCAAATCAAATATTCAAATTCTACTCTAACATTTGAACTGTAGGGAACAAACACCATTGAATCATTTAGCCCATCGGTTCAGAGGAGCTATTAGAGTGGCATAGCTTACTAGAAAGAGAGACTTCAAATATAACTGATAAAAATGTGGAAATAATTACGATGTTCCCAACAAAAGTTGTGCTAAGAATTTATAGGAAATGTAGTGGCATGATAATTGCATGAGCTTTTCCTAAATTTAAAAATCCAATCACCATATAAACAAAACACACTTTATTGTTTACCCATGACTAGCTGCATTTTGCATGAATTTGCAATACATCCGCAATTGTCACAAGCAACAAATCACCCCTAACATTATTTTATGTAAGGGCTTTGAACCCCTGCCCTGCAATAGCAATTACAACATTCATAGAATGCCAATAAGGGCTTCTAGAACAATTGAAAGGATGTCAAAACAATATAAGAATTTGGCAATACATTTTGTTGCTTGCTAATGTACATTCTTCTTCCAAGTCATGTTTTCCAAGCTAGTTTGAGAATCGTATTGTGTATGAGGAGAAAAAAAGGGTGTACATTACTTTCCCCATTGTTAACACTAGAAAATCATACACATGTTGTCACAATCCATAAGACACTAAAAGGTGTCCAACAGAATGCACAAGTGAAGATTTTCCAGCTAAATACATCATGAAGTTTAAAGAATTAAATTTATCATAAGGTACAAAGTTTATAAAGATAAAAAAAATTGATTTTTTAGAAGAGTTTTTGTTGAATTATGATGTCATTTCCACCGAAAACTCTTCTAAAAAACTTGATATGGATCACAGAAGACTAAATTCAACAAAAAAATTTGATGTCATGTGGCTATTTCTTTGATAAACATGCGCATGCGGAATATCCTTCAAAAGCTACACAGTTGCAGAAATGGATGAATCAACGATTCAAGACCACTCCACACACTTGGGGCCAATTCTATGACATGAACCTAGTCCAGTACAACTAAATTCGAGTCTCCATGAAGATATGCAACCCTTAATGGAATCATCTTGTCCTACTCATGTGTCATTATCATGCATGAACCAAGAGGGGGAAGATGGATTCAAAAAATTCTGTATAAATAGGCCATGGGAGAGCCAAAATATGAGACATTGTTATGCAAGCCGAATTGCTATAAGAGAAAATCACCATTCCATTGTTAAATCCAAATAAGGGAAGAGCACTAGCATGTTGGCCATATTGATTCTAAGCAATCCATCATCCTAGTGAGAAAAGAGGAATCCACCATTGGAGAGTCTTCATACTTCTTTGAGAGAGAGGAGAAACTTTCAAAGAGATTGAGGAAAATAAACCCCCTTGCTGAGGATTTTTGAGTACCATATCTTAAAGAATTCTCTTAAAGTGTCTAAGATTCATTTATTGTATTCAACTTCTACTACCAACAATCAATAAAGGGATATTTTTCCATTATTTTGTTGACTTGTTTGCTCTAATGAGCATTGTTTGTGTATTTACCTCGTTGTTTAGTTTATGTTTATGTATGAATTGTTTCCACTATTTAAAATGTTGTGTTTATTTAAGTCTATCCACTAATAGCACCAATTCTTCTTGTGATCCTTTGTAGGGAACAATCAACTGCTAAGGAGGTGTCTTTTGGTACACCATTGCCACAAAACATTACCACATGAATGACGACCATACCCCTGTCTTTTCATTAATCTAAATATTGTTTTTGCAAGACCTTCTCTTTGCACAACCATCCTACAAGGCGCTCAATGCCTCTCTGGAATTTTTACAGACCTCAGGGACCTGTTCTAAGCCCACAAAAGTGAATTTTTTTTCTTTTCTTGCTTATTTTTCTCTAATAGACACACAAGCGTGTCTATGTGCAGATAAACTCATTCGGTCACCAAAAAGCAAAAAGGATCCTTTTATTTTCTCTTTCCTATGGTGATTGGCAACCTTTAATGAATTTCCTTCACTTGTGCATTCTGGATGTTTGATGCAGGAGCATTTGACCCTCCTTAATTAAAGGAGGAATCCAAAGCGGAGAAGGAGGAGATGTGGACCATCGAGCAAAACAGGGTACAATTCTGTTCAAAACAGTGTAAATGATGGAATGGATAAAAGTCTCGAGGAGACTTATTAAATGTAGTCTTCCACATATGTATGCATGTAGACTAGAATCAAGGACAATTGAGTGATTCAAGGAGAGGATTGATTGGATCCTTTCAGTGATCCGATCCA
>APFE031665513.1:0-41230 GCA_000404065.3 Pinus taeda
TTTACCGCAGGAAGGAATTTTTTCAGAGATGTATCCGATCATTTATTTGGTCCCACCTCCAAGCAACCTAGTCATTTCCTTCGATTGGAATCTACTAGGCAGACCCTGTATACCGTCTAATTTACCTTTCTGAATCATAGTAGAAGCTTACATAATGGTCATAGTCGGTACTATCATAGATTAAGGGGATTCTGTGAGTATCCTTTCCTCAACTTCTTGGAAAGTTCTTGGCTCGCCATCGCTTCTGCCTCAGATGCGAAATCTGATAGGCTTCGACAAAGGAACCAATCGACCATTAGGGATCCTTCCAAATTTGCCAATAACTTTGAGAAGGAAAACTGTTTATCTGAATGTAATGGTAGTCCAAGGACCTTTAGATTACAATCTACTCCTTGGGCATGACTACATTTATAGCATGGGAGCTATTGTTTCCTCACTCTTTCGAGTGATGTGTTTTCTACATGAAGGCAGAATGGTCGAGCTTGTAGACCAGTTTTCATTCCCTAGTTCACACATAGCTAATAGTCAAGTGCCACCCCTATCTGGTCTTTTTGCGCAAGGAATGTCTCATCAATCTCTAGTCTGTCCACCTGACGAGCGCGAGTGATTCAATGATTATGACTAAAACCCAGGGGGCATGCACCCTGGTCTACTTCAGAAGAAAAAAACTTTAGGTATAGGGTAGGTTTCCGCGGAGGATATATGACTAGTCTGACACACCCGTCAATTTAGGAAAATGGGATTAGACTGGAATAAGATTCCCTCGTCAAAGTTATGTGAGTGGAGGTGACTGTGCCATTCACCTTTGTCTATTTCGATGGACATCGCCAAGGAAGTGTTTTGTCTACGAAACGGATGGAACAATCTTGCAAATGTGAGAACATTCATATGGTAACCTGGAAACTCTACTTCGCTATACCTGGGGGCATGCAAACCTTTTTTATGCAAGTGAAAAGCGACTAGCATAACTCTAACCCCATAGTTTCTACTGACTTCAACTACTTAAGTTAGGTGATTGGTCTAATCAACCATTCACCTTTGCAAGGGCCAAATGGCACCGACAAAGTAAAGGAAGAGTTTTCCTACCTAACCCTAGTAGTTAATTAACCCCTAGGACAGTATTTGGTCATTACTAGCTTACATGCAAAAGGCTCTGGAGCAAAGTTTTGAATGGGGCAAGCTCCCTAAAAAATGAACCTATCGATGAGACATCCTTATTATACGACTAGCATGAGCAGTTTTACGCAAAGTTCAAGCTCGTTAAAATATAAACCTAGCAATGAGCATATGTTCCACCAGAGTTTAAGCTCATTAAAAAATGAACCCACCTTCGACAAATAACCATTACGATTGCATTATCATTAGCTTTTAAGCCTTGGTCGTGTTCCTACCATCATGTCCACTCTTTTTTAGCCGATCATACGCCTCCATTTGATTGTTTACCCCTTTTGAGGAACAGCTGCGACGAGTGATCGTGTTAGCCATCTTCTTTACACTACCATGATTGGAAAGTTCCAAACCTCACCTAGAACCAGCTGCTACCCGAAAATATCACTCGTTCCTTAAACAACGAGTCTCCTTTAAGCTCTTTTCATCTGACTCGTAAAATATGAAACGATTGCAGAGCAATTGGCCTCTCCATCTCGTTAAAGTGATCGGAAGTGGTATCCCTCCTTTAGATTTTAATCTTTTTGGACCTGAGGGATCATTACACAAAAAGATCGAGCGCTTGTCTTGTTTGGCTCATTAAAACTATCGAAAATTCATCCCTTTCGTATTATTTTATACTTTTTCAAACTTAAGGGATTATATTACGAAAAAGGAATACTGGAGTTTCCTTTCTGTCCCTTTTCAGACTCTCTAAAATTGAAAAAGGATCGAGTTATCTTTGTCGTTAAACTCGTTAAAACAATAGCAACAAACTTGTCCATGCAAGCAAGAGCGAGTTTCATTGTCGCTAGGCTCGTTAAAACATAGCGACGGGTTTTCCTGAAGGGAAAATTATAGAACAAGAATATGTTATCCTCCTCAAGCTTGATAAAAATAAAGAGGTACTGGTCAGAAATGACTAGGGAAAAATAGGGAAGAAAACTTGAAGAAACTTTATTGGTAGCAAGTTGCTCTTGAACATGACACCTTCACTCCGTCACCATGATTTAGTCGGGCTGGGTTATTTCATTCACCAGTCATATCACCATTGGTCCACCGTACCATCCATTTTTGGGGTTAATGCTACCAATCCATTTTATTGTCACCGATATGTTCAAGAGAAGTCGCTCAGAGAATTCACCAACCCAGCTTGTGTCTCATCCGCTGCAATACCTTCACACTCATTCTTTCATGACTGCCACCCTAAACCCTATATCATCAGATCGTTTTCACCTCCACAAAATCATTTGCTCTGTTTCGTGTCATAGATGTGGGATTCATTAAGGCCCTCCTACGATGGGCCACTTCTTGTTGACACAAGCTCATTATCCAAGAAGTTGACTTAGGAACAACCCTTTCAGTACTTTGAAGCTTGCATGCCTCAATGGCATGTTTCTCACTTCCGGAAACAAGTTTACATCAATGGCCTTCGACCGAAATATTTTGCGTGGTGTTCAATTGTATTGACGTACCTTGAGGGTCGTCATCATTATCGGTGATTCCTCTCATGCCTATTAACAACTTACATCATTGGCTGGTAATCAGGCAATGTCTTTCCATGTTCGTCTTCAGAACATCTTTTCACATGGATCAACTTGTACTTTGGGCAAAGATTGAATGAGTTTGAAGACCCCAAATCTAGTTTCATCCATCCAAGCTACGATATATTCAAGAAAATAAAGACATCAAATGTACATCATAGCTTCACAGATAATCATCCAAGCCAAAAGATGATGGCTCTACCAGAATGATCAGTCTGCTATACAGACGGTTGTTTGTCTTATGTACATGAAAATGAATTTATAAAAGCTGAGCATGGGAATGCCTGCCTCAGCTAGATCATGAAAGTATTATGAAAATAATGTTTTGTATTGTATCTTATTACAGGTCACCTTCCAGTTCGAAAAACCTCGGATCCTCATGATAAAGCATTTCACCTGACATCAAATGATTTACGACCTCATGCTTTAGGGGGAAAATGTTATAGACATATTTGGGCACTGCAACCCTAATCACATATGTCCATAAACCAAGGGCTTATAAGTCCCTAAAAGTGTTGTTTCATACCCTAAAGAAGCAACTTCAGCTGATTACATCATCTCCCAGAAGTTCTCCCTAAAAAACTACTCAGAACTAGTCAAAATTGGACCATACAGACTGCTCAGTGCTAAGGGTGTGATGAGCGAGAGCAAACAAATGGCAGAGGAAGTTGGCTAGGTGGAAACCCAGAGAATCTTCTAGAAACTACCCATTTGACACTTGCCTCTTTGAATTCGCCCAGGGATGAGTAAGAGATCATGAAATCTCCAAGTGGAATTCAGAACTATCAGAGAAATGACACTAATCAAAAACCTAGAAGCTGACTCACCCACCTGTGAACATCTATATATGGATCCCTCATCCTAGAGATCCAGAGGCTGGAATTTTGCATCTTGTAAGGAAGTGTTGTTGGTTTCTTTGTGGTTCATCATAGTGTTGGGTGATCTAGCTTTTCATGAGGTGAAGAAGGGCTTTCATGCTGAGAGGATGGCGTTGGGTCAGATCAATGGGTTGTAATCCTCTCTTCTACTACTTCTATCAATAAAGCTAGTTGAGTTTTCCTCCATATTCTTGTATGTCTTTGAATTTTGAATTGATATATGCATTTGTATGGTCAATATATATCTGATCCTATATTGTTTATGATTGTAGATCTCTATGCTTTGATGGTATTATGTTGCTTTGACTCTACAGGTGTTCTTTGAAGTGGGACAAGTGAGGAAAGAGTGGTGGATTTCTGTCAAAGGGGAAAGGAAACAAGCAAGGAGCCAAGTGAAAGACTGAGGTTGGTACTCTCTACTTCTTTCTCATCTATCTCTCATAAAGGAAAACAAAAGTAACTTTAGTTTGTTTGTTTCTAAGATAGCTACCCATCTTAGTGGGACTAGCAGCTCTGAATGGACACTATTTTTCCGATAACAAAATGGCAACTCCACTGGGGAGAAAATAGCTTGTTTTCTTGTTTATATTTGTTTGCTTTATAAAATATAGACAGAGCCTCAAGTTAAGCCAGCTAGCCTTTTAACTGCATTTGTTATGCAAGTGAAAAGTAGATCAATGTTGCTTCAGTCCATCTCCAGGTTTTGTTTATAAACTAAAAAACTGATTTGCAACATCCTAATTTCCCTGGTGGTGGCTCAAGTAACCTCATTAGATCAGCCCCTATGTTTTGTATTTACTAACTATCATTAGCTCAGCCCAAATCCCTAAACTAAGCTGCAAACTGTGACCAAAAACCAAGTTAAAGTCTCATCCCTGGACCATCGCACTATCTCCTTTTGACAGTTTGGATGCATCACACCTCCCATGTGCAGTAGGTGAGATGGATCCCTATTTCCCTGTGTTACAGGTGCTATGATCAAGTAAGACTGTTTCTGCCTCCAAATTTTGGTTTTTCTTCACTCTCTTCAGCTTTCTTCAGGAGTTTTGTTGTCTGTGATCAGTATACCACTGTTGAAACTCCCTTCCTTTGCATTATTCAGCCTCCATTGTACAAAGAATTGTAAATGTTTTTATGTATTTTTCGCCATTTATAGTTCTCCTTTACAAACAGTAGCTTAATCGAATTGTCGTCTTTTGATTTGAAAGTGTCGCAAGTGTCATTTTCAGTCAAGTAAAAGAATCCTCCTCTTTTTGATAGTTGATTACACTGTTACTCTTGTATTTGATTCGAATTAATGGTATTTCAAGTGTCGAAAGCAGTTTTCAATTCAAAATCGCAAAGTGTCATCCTTGTCTTCCTTTCATCTTTTGAAAAGAAAATTTTTAGTACTGTCGCTTTGAAAAGATAATTCAGATTTGTACTTAGTGTTCTTTTTGTCATTCACACATTAAGAAAGTTGAAAACAAATACATGCATGTGCATTTGCATTTAGACTGCTTGTGGAGATTGATTTAGGACAATGCATCTTAGTGTGTGCTCTTTGCTCTATGTTGAAAGAATTCCGCTTCTCTTTCCTTAGTGGCTAGGATTTTCATTGCAAAAAGAAGAGTAAACGACTGTTTATCATCTTAGATTGCATATTTAGGAGTTGTATATCTACATCACGCGATGAACCTTAAATGCAAACTTCTTAAGAAAGATCAACTGTAAAATAAATTTCAATGAACATAAAAACGCTTTGGAACCTAACCACATATGCATATGCACATTTGCTTCAACCATGAAATAACCATAACGTCTATGGAACTTTATAAATCGAGTCGATATAATATTTACAATAATATACACATACACATATACACATTTTCTCAACTAGAAAAATAAAAGGATATGACGCCTGCATCCGCAACAAGGGAATCCACAGGCTCACGCCTCCACCATCAAAGTAATACCATGATTCACTTCCTTACCCGGAAGTCCAGAATCCACTACAAAGTCAGATCTACATCCAATGTACAACGCCATAATGTTTCACCACTTGTTCTCTCAATGAACAATTACTGACTCATTGTTTCAAGTCACACTCTCAATGTGCATATGATACCATCTGGAAATGCTAATGACCAAAAAAAATACATCCCCGATATTCTCTTCTCTCCTACACAGTCCCTCGGGAAATTCAGTCACCCCTTCTACGCATTCACTCACCTTCCAAGTTCTGTTGGCACCCCCATCTCAGGAAGTCCATCCCTTGGCAAGGCTTCCTCACATCCGAAGATACAAAAACTAAGGAATATTCATACCTCAAAACCATCATACTGGTCATTACATGCTCATGGAAATCAATGGACACTATTGGGTACCAGTGTCCCATAATGGCCTTGCTCTTGAGGTACTCTACTAGCATACTACTGCATGTTCCAATTTATTTTGTTGTTGCTGCCAATTATTGCAGTCGATTTCAATCATCCAACTAGGCATTTCCGTGCTTCCTATAACAAGCACATAACTTCCATTAGATTCAAAATAAATTGAAATAAATTCAGTTCACACCTCATTGGTAGCTCGTCAATAAGATATACTTGCAATTCTATTCGCTTCCTGCTATAACAAGTAAAACTAGTTGTTTGATCAAAACATCATGCATAAACATATCACAATAGGATAGCTCTTAACACAACCATCATAGATCAACATCATAAATCACATGTAATGATCATAAACCATAATCATATATCACATATAATCATCATAGATCGAAATCATAAATCACATGCATAATAAAACTGAAATAAAATGTTGATACTTATCCTTTCAACAATCCTTAGCTTCTACCTCTGTATTCATTCCATGCACATTGTGCCTTCTCCTCAACCATGTGCACGTACACATAGTGTGAATCACACACATACAATCACACACTGAATACAACACCATGCAATACATGCACCTACACCTGACATACAACACATATGCCTACACCCAGTGTCCAATACAACACAATACATATGCCTGCACCTGGTGTACAACACAACACAACATGTATACGTACACTATGTATATCACAAGACATGCATCCACACACAATGTGTGACACTACAAAGTTCATACACATACACCCCATATACAACACAACTCATATGTCTATACCCGATGTACAACACCACACAATACATGTACCCACACAAAGTACAACACAATGAATACACATGCCAAGATACTGTGACTACACAATGCACATACATAGTACCATATGCCCACAACACATCATGTATGACATGCACTCAATCCCACATGTACGCTAATGCCACATGTACCAAGCACCACCTGCACAACATGTTCACAACATCAAATTTACATGGCACCACTTGCACAATGTATATTCAATGCCATATGTACACTACACCACTTTGCAATGTGTACACGATACCACATGCATGACATTTATGTGACACCACATGTACACAATGCCACATGCATGACATGTGCACAACACCACTTTCACACAATGCCACTTGTACAACATGTAAACAACACCACATGCACACAACACCAATTGTATAATCATGCACACCACACCATTTGTACATAGCACCACATGCACAACATGCACACAACACCACATGTACATAGCACTACATATCCAACATGTACATAGCATCATCTATACATATCACCGCATATCCAACATACGTAGAGCACCATAAGCACACAACACTATATGTACCACATTGTACATAATCATTGCATAACATGTATACACAATGTATACATACAATGTTGCATGCAAACAACATCATAGATGCAACATGTACACCAGATACAACATATGCACAACAATAATACCTCACATCCAAAAACACACTGTCCTTACCAAGAAACCTATTTCCAGTGCCTTATCCATGCTTATCCTAGCATGTCGTAGACCACACTACTTTCATTTTGTTGATGTATCCCTCGGTATAACTTGTCCATAACATAAGCATAGGCATAATATAAGCATACAATATATTCATATTCACATGATATTGATCTCATATATTTTTCATGACTACTCTTCCCACTTGATTCCTCCTCACCAAGAACTTCTTCATGTTATTTGCCTACATAGGCAATCATTCCGCCACAAGAACGATCCTTGATGATATGTTGGAAAGTGATACATATACATAGATACATACACATAACAAGCATTAGCATAAAAAATCATGAGCTTGTCAGGTAACGATATGCATACAGGCACATACAAACATATAAACATCAACATAAAATAATAATTATCTACTCAACCAATGACATACATATATACATGTATATGCATATAGACATCAACATAATCACGATCCCAACATAATTGCATAAGGTCAAGGTTAAGAAAACTTCCTTATTTGTGCATAGCATGCACAATGTTTAGAATAATCATTCCCAATGCAGCCAAGGCATATGAAGCCTTAGATCTATTTACTTTACCTTTTCATGTTACTATTCTCATGATTATACTGCTAGCATCCATCTACACCATTGGACCCAACCAGTTCAAATGACAGTCATAGTCTTACCTTCCGCTGCATTTACTCATGCACTGAGCTTCATCTGTGCCTTGCATTACTTGTTGAGTACCAAAAAAATCTCCTCGAGCTCCATTAAATTTCCTCTTTCCTAAACAATTCCCAAGACTCAAAACAAAAATGCAAGCCAAGAAACAATCAAGAAGAAAATTGTGGCAAACCAAAAACAATACGACACCGTGAACAAAGTGGCATAGCTATGCACTAGAAACACTCAAAAAGGAAAATCAATCAAAACAATCATAGAATACAAAAAGCACAAGACCAACAACAAACAACATGACTCAATCCCCATGGTTCCCAAGGAAAGCTCAACCTAAGCCTTCTTCCAGATTTCATGGAAACCTCTTTTTCCATGTAATCCCCTGCATCACACTTCCATAAACACATAATTGTTAGTGCATAAATAAACATAACAATACAATAGTTACTTCATTTTGTTGTGCCAAGCACATTGCTTGCAACTGAACACAACCACACCATCACTCAAGTGACTCCAATCCTTTAACAGATCCACCTATAACTAAATACTAGCTAATATACCTGTTAAGTACATGTTCATGAATATAGCATGTATCCACATAATGTCAGACAATATTAAGATTAAGAAGACTTCTTGTAGGAAAATCACTCATTCGTTTGGAATCAAGGTTTCCAAACAAAGCCAAAGGAATTCTTGTGCAATTCCTTCCTTTTACCTTTTTACTTTGTTGGAATCGAGGCTTAATATGTATTGTCACACCACCCAATTGTTGGTTATATAACCACATCAACTATTACATTGTCACGCTAATACCAAGCATGTTTCCTGCAACTTCTCACACATGTCAACTACATGTTCCAAATATCAATACAATCATATCTATCAATTTGAAATCAACATTTACAAACAATCATGTCATAACCCATAGTCAACTCATAGTCATTAGACATAATGCTACAACTGTCAACTACATTCAAGTACATATCAATTGTCTCAACACAAATGTATAAGTACAACCATCTAAAACAAAATCATTTGAACACATACTAATATTATGCAATTCATCAAATGTTAAACCCAATTGCAGCCATACCATGTTAAACAAATCATCTAGATGACCTAATAGACGTCAAACACTCAAACACCAAATAGACGACATAATCAAACAATCAAGCACCAGTATACGACATAAAAAAACTCATACCTTGATGTATCTTTAGGGGAGGTGATCCTGTATGCACAATCAATCCAGGTTAGCATGATACAACTTCAAAACATATCAACCCAAACATAAATCATGATATTCATAACAGTTACTAACTACATCTTCACATCCTAACTCATAAAAGTTTTTCGTTTATACATATCAATCACATAGGCAAAGTCAATCTAGATTAGTACAACACCATATCACAAATATGTCGGCTCATGCTTGAATATCATAACCATAACCATCTGCATAGACCACTCCAACTCAGTGTGATACATATAACATCAAGATATAAATTCTATAGCCCTAATCATCAATCTAACTATTACTTAACAATAACAAGTTAACCTATAAAAGACTTCATCAACAACATATAACATAATCATCAACTTATCTAATAGCAAACAACAATAGAAATTCATACAACTACAGGTTACTATCATTCTTGACTATATGAAACATGTGCATATGGCTATACTAATCAACTACCATCTACCATGAATGTAACCACAACACCAATAGACATGTATATAAACCTAATGCATATAACAATGCTTGACTTACATATTGTGCATGCCAAACATACAATACCTATATGATGACTTGCTCTTACCCCAAAGTCCAATGCTACAGCCTCATTATGATGATCTGCATATCCTGCTCTATCTCAACCAACATATTAGAATCATAACAACCAATAGCACCATGATGACCTAAATTTGCATGTAATGACTTCACAAGGCATTTTTGACCTACTATGCATGCATAACTATAACCAAGACTATACATGCATAACAACTACATATAGACATATAACACATGAGTACAAAACCATATACACATCATTCTAGCTAGAGTGCAATCATCAATGCATGACCATATTAACTACACAAACCATGACCTTGTGCATGACAACAACAACCACATCACATGCATTTGATAACATGTGAACACTGACGTGCATAACAATGCATAATCAACCATGCACACATGAAGACATACTCGACAGCAACACCTTCAACCTTCACATGGAAACATCGCTACAATCATGATCAATACCATGCAAATGCAACAAGCACATGGACTACATGCATAAGGAACACATATGCAATCAACATGAAATAATTATCAACACACAGCCCAAGGAGAGCATAACCATGCTCTAATACAACTCTATAACACCCTCCTCCCACATCCACCCATGCAACTGGCCTGCTGGGGTAAACATTTGATGAGAGGCTACTATGATATGATTCAACCTCCTAAGTAACCTTAAGAAAATAGAATCGATGGAAACACAACACACAGACCTCCCGTAGGTTCTTCAGGACCTACAAGAGCTAATTCACCACTCCAGGTGCCCAACCACTGAGACAACCTAGAATTTAGATGAATTAAACCCAAAGTCACTCCCATGACAAGGCATGCATATGACTGTAACCCCAAAATTTTCTCTCATAATCTTGCCTACTAGCAACCAAAGGCCCAATTTGTCAGAGCTATGCCAGTGAATCCAGGATTTGAGCCACTTTTTCAGGCCCAGAGCCCAAGTCACAACCCAAAACTGAACCATCTCTTAAAATAGGTAAAATAAAATGGAAATGACAATACTAAAGAAAATACTTGTTCAAGACCTTGACTGGACACCTTCTACCCATGACATGCATTTTGTCAAACACTTAGTAAATATGCAACCTACAAGTGTAAATAACATATTTGTGCATATGGGTCTCATAATTATCTGAGATTCTCTATGAATCATTGTATCCTTATCACATTAGCTTCCATTTAATCCATTAGGTCATAGATAACATGATGATAAACACTCATGGCTGTTATCATAAACCATATACATAACTAGTATAATAGGGACAAAAATATCAATGAAATCACAACCATATAGAAAACATATAATCCATCATAATACTCATAGAAATACCAGGAGAAATAACCTTTCATTAATGATACAAAATCTAATCCCATGATGAGACTTCCACGTTCCACCAGACTGTAGAATGGCTAAGCCATCTCTCTCTTCAACCATTCACCCCCATGCCATATTCCAAGCATGAATGTAGGATCTCATAGAACACATCAATCAAAACCATCCAAGACTTCTAGAGGCCATCCACCTCAACCCATCAAACAGTGATTCCACCTCATGGTCAAACATCACCAAAACCATCATCTGATTAGTCTCTATCCCAACCTTCCAGGGCTCTAGAGTGTTTGTTCCAACCCAAATCCTAGGACTAGTAACTCAACCCATGACTATTACCGAGCTTCAGAGTGTTTTTCCAACCAAGGCTTCCAGGAATAGTGACTCAACCCACAACATTTTTTGGGCTTCCAGAGTGTTTTTCCAATCAAGGCTTCTAGTATTAGTAACTCAACCCACCAAGGCCTTCCAAAGTGTTTTTCCAACCAAGGCTACGGGAATAGTAACTTAATCCAAGCCATTATAGGACTTCCAAAGCGTTTTTCCAACCAAGGCTCTAGGATCTAATAACTCAACCCAAGCTAAGGAAACATGAGAGCTAACCAAAACAAAACAAGGAAATAAACCCAGGATCACCATGGCTATCTAAGAAATGGAAAGCCTAGGAAAATACACTGTCAATCCAAGCAACCCTCCATGTTAGTGATAGATTATGACCAAGAAACCACATGCATGTGCTATACATGCCAAAATTAGTGAGGAAACCATACATGCAACTTGATACCTACAAGAAAAACCTGTTGTAGTTGTTTATACCAATGCCCTCTTGTGTTTTCCTGCTCTTCCTTTTCCTTCCTACTCCAAAACTCCAATTATGTGACATCCTCCAAGAGTGCTCCAAGAAAAATCTAAGTATCCAAGAGTATGAGAGAGACAGAACCATGAGAGATCTCCAAAACTAAACTGATCAAGTCTTGCCCACTGATCCGCATAAGCATTTTTATTAATGAGGCCTATATTTTCTTCATTTTTCATTATTTTCCTTCATTTTCCTCCTCACATGCAACCTGTGACCTTTCACCTTCCTTTTCTCCTAATTTCCATTAATTTCATAAAAAATATGTTAATTAATGCCTCTTTTCCTTTCCAAAGTCTTTTCAGTTCCTTTACCAATTTCCTTAGTCATAATAAACTAAATCAACACCCATTAGGATGTTCCCCCCGCCATTCATATTGGAATACATGTCCCATTACCATGGCATTATATGTTTTTTACATGACTTTTTAACCAGGGATGTTACAGATGATGTACTGATAACTATATCTAATTTCTCTCCAGCTCCATGGTAGCTTAAATTCTGGTTTTGTAAGGGGCCAAATGTGATGCTAATTGTTGCTACATTTCCTCCCTGATTCTTTTGTTGCTTTATTCTATCAAATGCCCTATTTCCAACTAGGGCATGTTGTTGTTAATCTTCCTATAGAATCCATAATGGCTACCTCAATAGATGTGGAGGCAGTAGCTTGAGGGGAGTTTTCTAATGTCACCTGAAAGCCTGGATGGTCCAAGTTTTTCTCGGTTAACCTAGTCTCAATCTCTTCATCAGGTACTTCTTTGATTTTATCCATTCTACTCGATTGTGCTTCTTCCATTTCAATGTCTCTAACCTCATCCACATTTCTTTTTTGTACCTTATCCTTTGAGGTAGGACTCTCAATCTCCATCTCTATATTAATAGGAAAGGAATCAAAGTTAGCTTTCCATTCTAGTTCAAGTCTATATTCATGATCATAATATGAGGAATTAATACTCTTAATTTTCTTTGAGATGATGCCATGGGGGTCATAGTGCCAAATTTATCCCATTTCATAATTTAGCTCCTTCAATAAGTCTTGAAATTGATGAAAGGCTTATCTAGTATTTACAATGAAAGGACTTATTGGTTTTCCCAATTTGAACACGTCGCCCTTCTTGGTAGGAACAAAGTGGATTTGATTAGCATGTAGGCTCTACCGAATGAAATCTAAGGAAAATATTCTCATGGGCATGAATACAGGAAAATGGTAAAGGGGGAGCTCTAACACATAAACCCTAATTTCAGTATAATATTCAAACAAGTACCAATCTCTCACCTTGGTATCATTGCTGAGTTGGAGGATTGTTTCTTGTTGCGGAAAAATCCTTGGGAGAGAGAAATTATTTATGATTTTATAGGCTATAGACATATAGGTGGAAATGAAATGTGAATAACTTTCATTGTTGGTTTTGTTTCTAACAACAACATCCTAATAAGAAAAAAAAAATCTCTATTTGTGGGAATCCATAAGACTGAGGCCCAAATATTCAAATTCATCCACGTGGGTATACAGGAATAGATAAAGCAAGATAGAGTAGTATCTAAAATAGGCAGTGATGGGAAAATCATGCAACTAGAATTTAATATACTCAACTATAAATGAGGGTATATCGAAAACATGGCCTAACTGCATCATTACTCTCAAAAACCCTATGGCGGCCTTGGTGATGTTAGCAGTTTCATCTTCCCCAAATAGTAGGGAAATAACAGTGGGATAGGTTGCATGGCTTTCGTAAACATGGGTACAAGAAAATAATCAGAGATGGGTAGGGTTTGGTGGCCAGGGACAAGGATCATTTGAAAAAAAAACTTATTGTTCCCCAACTAAGAGGGAATTATAGTTGTAGAACAAGGTGGTCTTCATAAACTTCTCACGGATGGGAGAAATTGGGTAGAAAAGGGCCATTTGAATCGATTAGGGAGTTATTTCTAGAATTTTCACTCCAGCAAAGGATATGAAACAATTTTTCTCTTCGACATAGGACACAAAAAGCCAGGAAACAAATTCTGGGAAGTGGTATACAAAGGGGGAGATTTGATAATATAGTCCTAAAAGGATATTCTCCCTTGAAATATTGGTCATACATGTCGAATTGGAGGTCCAATAGGTGGTATGGGCAAGGTGAATCATGAATCTCAACTTCTTTGTCCATAAGGGGCTCAATATTCGAAGAGGGTTTAACCTCTCAAGGTTTGGGGTCGTGTAAATTTCTTCATTTTAAGTATATGGAAGAAAAAATGTGAGTTGTGGGTCTGCCAGTTACGTGATGACCGGGTGAATTCAGACTAAACAACATTGAGGAGATTTTGCACTAGTTGACAATTAGACGTCGTGGTGGATTGGTAAAGTGCTAGGAGAGCTCAATTGTGAGAATGAATTTTGATATTCAAATCGGAAATGGGTCATGGTCTTATAAGCGAGAGATAAAATGGTAAAATTATGTTAGATGGGAGCATAAGGTGGGTGAAAAGTGTCACTATGGGGATTGGTAGGATAACTCAATAGAGAGGGAGGGGAATACTCTTGACCTTTGAATGCATTGCTCGCTTACTGATGTCAACAGTGCATCAACACATAGTGTGGCGGGCATGGTCCCCACTTCTTCGGCAGGGTTTAGGATTTGGAGTCGGGGTTGAGCCTAGACCCCCCTAGAGTAAATCTAGACCGTTAATCATCTCAATCATTTGCTTTGACTTTTCTCCTTTGGGTGTTGATGCTGACATATTGGTCGTGCTAGTTTCCCTTGTTGGTTTGAACCCCGTATAGAAATTACCTACATAAGAATTCTAAAACATAGAAAATAAACAATGCGAGAGCATAACACATAAAACACATATATACAGGGATTTTCCCCTGGATCCCAAAACCGGGACTACCAGCTTGATTTTTTATTATATTCCTTTCAATGTTACACTACATATTTATACATGCCGAAGCATCCAATACCATGGACCAAAAACCATCGCATCCAAAACCATGGACCGAAAACCATAGGTAGGTCCACCCAACCTAATATAGGGTAAAAAAAAAATTTCGTGGAAAGAATATAACACAACCCAACATTCTCCCACTTGTTGTTTTCTTTCCACAGGGGGCCATAGGAGAGCTTAGTGATTTTTCCAGCCCTGAAACACCCATTGTTTCTCTACACCAAGACAACTTCTCAGAGCTCATAGATTTTGTCAATGCATCTGCAGTATTCTTCAAAGTGTCCACCTTTACCAGCAATACCTTTTTGTCTTCTATCATATCCCTCACAAAGTGATACTGAACATCAATGTGCTTTTTCTTTGAGTGATAAGCATAGTTCTTTACCAAGAAAATTGCACTTTGGCTATCACAGTCTATCCTTATAAATCCCTATACTAACCCAATACTTGAACACAATCTCTACAACCAAACTGCTTCCTTGCTTGCATGAGTGGCTGTCATGTATTCTGCCTTTGTAGTTGATAGTGCCACTACAGATTGTTTCTTACTCATCCAACTGACTGCACCTCCAAATAGGTTAAACACATATCCACTTGTAGATCTTCTCCGATCCAAATCTCCATCCCAGTCTACATCAACAAAGCCATGGATATCCAAAACTTTGTCCAATCTTGGTCTCCCTTGGTAACACAAACCATAATCACTAGTGCCACACAAATACTTGAAAACCCGCTTCACTGTTGTCCAATGCTCCTTCCCTGGTTTTGACATAAACCTGCTCAATACTCCCGCTGCATGTGTAATCTCTGGTCTAGTATAGACCATTGCATACATCAGGCTACCAACTGCACTTGCATATGGAACACAAGACATATCATCTTCCTCTTCTTCTGCCTTGGTACACTGTTCAGCAGATAACTTTACACCTACAGGAATAGGAACCTTCACCGGTTTACTATCCTACATATTAAACCTCTGCAATATTGTCTCGACATACTTCCTCTGGTTTAACCAGAGCTTCCTCTTTGCCTGATCTCTTTTAATTTCCATGCCCAAAATATAGTTTGCAGCACCGAGATCTTTCATGTCGAATTTGGAGGACAATTGGGTCTTCAAATCCTGGATAATTTCTTTGTCATTTCCAACCAGCAACATATCATCCACATACAAGACCAGATAAATAACATGGTCACCAATTAATTTAAAATACACACAATGATCTTCTTTGCTTCTGGTGAAGCCAAGTCCTCGTATAAATGTATCAAATTTCTGATACCACATCCTTGGTGACTGTTTTAACCCATACAAAGACTTCTTTAAATTTCATACTAGTTCTTTCTTACCCTTCACCACAAAGCCTTCTAGTTATTTCATGTAGATCTCCTCTTCTAGATCCCCGTGAAGAAATGTTGTCTTCACATCCATATGTTCTACCTCAAAGTCAAAAGCAGCAGCAACAGATAGAAGTAATCCAATAGAAGTTACCTTGGCAACAGGAGAAAAAATATCACCAAAATCAATTCCCGACACCTAGGAATAACCTTTTCCTACTAACCGAGCTTTGTATTTCTCCACCTTTCCTTCTACATTTCTCTTCTTCTTGAACACCTGTTTTTTGCCAATGGATTTCCTTCCAACCAGCAACTCCACCAGATCCCAAGCCTCATTTTTGTGTAAAGATGCCATCTCATCAACCATGGCCTCTTTCCAGAGTTTTCCATCCTTTGAATCTATTGCTTCCTTCACAGTTTTGGGATCATCATCAGTAATAGATAAAGCAAAATTTTAATAGAAAGTAGATGGACTATACCTTTCTGGTTGCCTTCTTTCTGGAACTAATCTTCTTACACCTAGAGTTTGTGGCTCTTCATCTTCTGATTCCTCCTCTGCTGTAGAGTCTGATTCTTCCTCCTTTAGCACAAACTCTGTCTTCTCAAGTTCCTTTGGTTGGACTTCATGTTTAATAACATATTTCACCTCTCTGAACACCACATCTCGGTTGTACACAACCTTCCTTGTTGTTGGGTTCCAAAGCTTATAACCCTTTATACTATCCTTATACTCAATAAAGATGCACTTTTCAGATTTAATACCCAACTTGGTTCATTTCTCCTTTGGAACATGTACATATGTATCATATCCAAATACTCTCAGATGTGAAAGAGAGGGTTTCTTACCAGTCCATACCTCTTGTGGAGTCTTATCCTCCAACACTGATGGAGGTGATCTGTTGACCAGGTAACATGCCGTCTCCACCACCTCTACCTAGAATTTCTGTCCTAACCCAGCACCATTAAGCATGCTTCTTGCCCTTTCCATCAACATCTTGTTCATACTTTCTGCAACTCTATTTTGCTGAGATGTATATGGAGTAGTCTTCTGTCATGCTATACCACACTTCTTATAGAATTCTTCAAATTCCTTACTACAAAACTCTCCACTGTTATTTTTCCTCAACAGTTTTATCTTCTTCTCTCCCTAGTTTTCCACCAGATCCTTAAATTCTTTAAACTTGTCAAAGACTTCAGATTTCTTCTTAAGGAAATATATCTATGTATTCCTTGAGAAGTCATGTATAAATGATACATAGTACATAGACTTACCCAGTGATGGAACCTTCATAGGTCCAAACACATCATTATCCCTAACTTGTCCCACAAAGCCTTTGTTGTAGCTTTCCCTGATACATTCAGCAATATTGAATTCGAGACACACAATCGTATTGTGCTATTTGCCTTCCAAGCCAACTTCTTCCATTCTTCTTCGGAAACTCCTGTTGGCTTAGTACTTGGATCTACCACGATCCATTGATCTTTATCCACTAATAGATCCTCCATATTGAGTTTCCATAACTCAAAACTCTGACCATTAAATTTATCGATCTCTATCTTTCCACTGCTCACCATCTTCTTTCACCACCAGAATTGATCCCACAGATATCCCACTGAACAGGGTCTACAACAGGCCGGAGCGAAACCCTTCAACAATAAAGGCATCCCCTTGAAGCCAAAACAACTCTGATACCAATTGTTGGTTTGAACCCTGTACATAAATTATCTGCGTACAAGTTCTAAAACACAGAAAATAAACAATGTGAGAGCATAACACATAAAACACATATACACAAAGATTTTCCCCTGGATCCCAAATTCGGGACTACCAAAGTTACTCATTATATTCCTTTCAATGTTACAATACATATTTATACATTCCCACGCATCCAATACCATGGACCGAAAATCATAGGTAGGTCTGCCCAACCTAATATAGGGTCCAAAAAAAAATTTCCCAGGGCGCTGCCCCGAACCCTGTAGAGGGGGCCTACCCTCCCCCCTAAAACTCCTCCAACAGGGGGGGTTCCCACCCCCCTTGTGAACCCCCCCGCCCCCCCCCCCCCCGCTGCGCAATTAGCTCAACGAACGGGGGGCTCCGCCCCCTCTCTAACCCTCGGGTTCATTATGTAGGTTAGTCATGGAAAGAATATAACACAACCCAACATCCCTTGCATAATGTTTTTGGGGACTAACTAAGCTGCGATGGATGACAATCCGTTAGCAAACTTCTCAGTGCTTAAACATGTACATTGACACATATTGGAAGTGGACCTGACCTTCATTTTACTTTCATTCTTTGATTATAGCGATTGTAATTGAGAAGACAATTTGATGTTGATTTTTGTTGCGTGCACAAAGTGTGCCATAGGCACCTACTTAATTTGTCTTTGTCTTGTCAACTTTATGTATGTATCTCTCTACACACATAATTAAGATCGGACCATGTCACAATAATATGGAAGGGGATTAAAAGTTACAACACATCCTATTGTTTCGCTGCTCATGGTTCTTGTTATATGACATGGGCCATTTTTATTTATTGTGCAATGGAACTATGGTTTTGGGGAGGGGTCGGGTTGACGGGCCCGCCCAACTAGCCCTAGCCCCGATTATATGATATAACCATGTGACTTTGGTAAGGCGAAAGTGGAGGGAGGGTGGGGAGTTAAGCCCTAGGCCCTAGTTCCAAGAGTGACCATAGGTCTGGATGGGAACACATAAGACACATGTTTGAGATTTGAAAAATCAATGGGAGTTGTTAACATCGGCTCCAGTCATGTAACTTCCCACGTAACCGTCATCTACTTGAACAAAGGGTTGGGGCTGGAGGGCTTGGCGCATGATCCAAACCTTGGCCATATGACACCCATTATGGTTGTTGGTGAGTGCTACAGAGGAGGGCCTGCTACGTGGTGCCAAGCCACGACCACATGGCCACCATGCGACCAACTTGGGGGTTGGATATTCGGCGCTAAGGCCTTATTGGTGCATTTAAGTAGGTGACAAATTGAATAGTTTGTGGCAGAATCATCATTGATCCCAGGTGGATTCTTCTCCTAGCAATTCTGTCAAAAGTAGAATTCATTTCCTAGTTCGCTAGTTTTGCCATTTTGTAGAACACATAGGAAAGAAATGTTCCACAAGGCTTAATTTAGCCATTTTTCAGTCTTTATGAGCCAAAGAAGAGCCTATAAAAGGGTTTTTGGGTGTTCTAAACTCAATGTAAACATTATTTTTGTGATCTGAGCACTTTATGTAGGAAAATTTGCAGAGCCAAGTCCTTTTGTGTTGTAGACAAAGATGTTGTTTGGCTTTTTGAGGCCACATGGATACCCATTTTAGAATGGAAAGAGCCTAGACATGGGTGTTCCAGCCTTCCAAACGCATCTGCAACAACCGTTTCTTCATTAGAGCATCCATTTTCAGTCTATTCTCAATTTTTTTTGTGAGAAAAGACCATTTCAACACTTCATTATGAAGCAGTTGAAATTTGTGCTTTTTGATCTCAGAATGAGTACAAGGACCTATTGCTACATTCAGTGAGAGAGTCCTTGTTCTTTTGACACCATCATTTCTTTGCTAAAAGGAGTCAACTTGTGAGTGAGAGTTCTCTAAAGGATAATGTTTCTTTGCAGGAGAAACACATGTCACTCTAGAAGGAGGGTAACTCTATGAGTCGAAGATTTGTAATGTACTCTTTTTGTTGCTGAGATAAATAAAGTAGCATAACCATTGGAACAAGGCCTCGAGATGTGGCCTAGGAGGGGTGAAATATATTATCACTTGGTTTTTCTCTTCTTCATTTTCATCATGTTGGGTGTCATATGATTTTATCTTCATCTTTAAGGTCATTGGAAACTTAACTATTCATCTTTGAATAAGTTACAATCTAAGCGACCATTTAAAGGCCCGATTTATTCAACTTGCAAAGTGTCAGAGGATGATTGATATTTCTATTTTTAAATCACATTAATACATAGAAGTGAAGCAATCTTAAAGTACAAGACGATGTAGCATGAATAGTTGTAATGTGAAGGAAAGCTTTGAAAGGACTAATTCTAATTCTCTTTTGTGCTACATATTTACTTGATGTGCTCCTCTAAGAAAATTAAACTACTTACTCAATCAATGGAATTAGTACCAAATCTTAATATGCAAGTGTTGATGGTTAAAATGATCTCATCAACATTTGGGAAGACCACCCTGTCAGAGCCCCAAACCAAGCTCTTATCTATTTGATTTGGCAGTTCCGACTGGTTCTAATGGATCTAGTTACCCTCTCATCCTTCCTAATGACTTATAATATCTCTAATTACTTATCAACGAGAATACAGATATAGGATCTACCCTCTTACAAGGCCCTTGCAAGAAAGTAATTCTTAAGCGGAAACAAGGGCTCATGCAAGCCAAAAATGCAATTGCTCCTACGTAAGGAGACTTTATGCAAGGCACTAAATTAGTATAAATGCAAATCTACACTTGAATGAAAGTAGTAAAACAAACTAATTTATCTTATCTTGATAGGACAATATATAGATCCTGCCAAATCAAGAGAAAAAATATTTAAAAGAATGGGGATTTAACATGTGTTGTATGATTAGTATCAAATTGTTGAAAAAGTTATAATAACCAATATTTTAAGTGCCATGCATGCTCTGTTTTAGAGATTATAATAGTGATAGATTAGCCATAAAAATGGATGAGAAACATTTTATACAGTTTGATGCCTATTAAATTTATTTTAAATAGCAAATTTCTGAGTAAATAGTCACTAAAAAATTAGATTAATCACAAGAGAAAATAGAAAATAAATAATAGATCTCTAAAAACATTAGATCATATTGCTGATTTAGAATAAAATTATTTTCATATCAAACAAAAGTAAAAAATATGAAGCAAATCTATCAATTAAAAAATAAAATTTGGATTTACAGATAAATGTATTTGAATGCAAATTAATAAAACCTTATTTCCTTGATCTCTTTCTCAATGGATTTCCAACAATCTTTCCAAAATCATAAGCTCTGTCACTAAAGAAAAGTGTTTCAATAGTGCAAGCTCGGCTTCTAATACAAATATTGAATCTTGAAAAGAAAACCACCAAATAACTCAGATTTGAGTATTTTTCTCTGGCTATAGATAAAATTATGTTTACAAAAGTGCTTAGAGCCTCAAAGTTACAAAAAAGAGGAACCCCTTCCTCATTCTCCAAACCGATATTATAATTTACAAAAAGAATCTTAAAAAATGTAGAGTTGTTGCAAACATTTTTTATCCATCAAATTTGAAGCTACAAATCCTCTTTTCTCTGCTTTGTTGGTTCAATTATATTGCTCCAAATCTATTTTCCTCATCCTCTTCAACAAATCTCTTGGAAAAACCAATCAAAATTGAAATTGAAACCAATCAAAATTGCACAACAAAATTAAAATACCAAACTTGGTAAAATAACCTCTCAAACTAAAATCTAATTAAATAAATAAAATGAAATTTGTACTTCCCAGTGATCTCTGTTGAAGCCTTTTTGGTCTAAGAAGACTTCCTTCAAACCAATTTGCAACAACAAGAGTTTTTGGCAAATGAAAATGCTCCAATATAGATTTTAAAATTGATTTTTTGCTACATTTTCCTAGCCTCAACTTATGCTAAATTTTAGACATAACAAATATTCACATTTGGTTAATATAATGCCTCTAGATTATTCTTCATGATTTTAATTTTCCAAAACCATATTGGACCTCATTTAGTAAGTAAACCTTCAGATAAAACTCTCCAAAGATTAAGTTTCAAAATTATGAAAGTACTAGAAATGCACGAATTGAGTGAAATTTCCTAGACAATTTTTATTAATGTTTTAATTTTTTAATTGTTTGGTTTTTTAATAAATTTTAAATATTAAAATAAAATCTAAATAACTATATATATAGATATATAATTTAAAATGCATCCAATTAAATATTATAAAACAAATAAAACTTACCTTAAAACAAATAAAACTTACCTTAAAACACTAGGATGGATAAAAGGCTTTATGGGAGGCATAAGTGGAAATATGCATGGAAACGAATGGGAGCAGGGAAGGTGTGACGGAGTGGAGGGGATCCACGTGGGACCTTCTCTCCTCTCCTGGTTTTTTTAATCTACCCCTTGAATAATACAAAGCCCTTGTGACTCTTCCTCTTTACGTGATGCTTGCATCATCCCAAGGGTGAACTCCCGTGAGAAATGAAATACATCAAAATAAAAACTTCGGGTTAGAATAAAGCGGGATGATCTATGCAGGGTATGATAAATATTTTTTTATTATTTTTCTTAAATTGTGTTATATATATGTACGTTTGTATTATATATATATAAGTAAGTTTTGAATCCGGTCGTTTTTAAATTAATTAAATAAAGAATTAAATAAAAATTAATAAAATTATATGTTTACAAATTAGTTAATTTAATTAATTAAAATTAATTAGATTAAATAGATAATTTATAAAATAAAGTAGAAAATATTTTTACATTTTCAAGTGTAAGTGGTTAAAATCAATCCAACTTTGAACAAGTGTATTTCAACCCGTAAATCCAAATTCAACAAAATTATATTCATTGGGGAGTTGGCAACAAACACACATGATGAAGCAATCAAAGAAAAGAACAAGAAAAGTATAAGCCCTTAACAAAATCAAAGAATGAAAGAAGTGATATGACCAAATCTTACATAGAGGGAAGCAGTAATTATCTCTTGTTAAAAAGGTAATGAATTAAAATTTACCAAAATGTTGAAATGATGAATTCTATCGAGTCTTCAAACAAGAAATCATTTCCCATTTTGCAAAAACAGTAATGGTTTATTTTTTGATCCTTCAAGTTTAATGAAGGAATATGTAAATAATTTTGCTCAAACAACGGCACTGAACCACAGAACTGATCCACCACCTGACCTGACAGTAGTGAAAGCATTGCACAAATGTTGGCATACAACTTGTAATTTTCTTAAAAACTCAATGAAAATTATGTGTTTTTCTTTGGAGCAAAAAAAAAGAAGAAACCATTCCCCGGGTGTCCCACATTAATTGATCAAGCAATATAAGTTCTAAAAAGATAAGTACTTGAAACAAACTGATTCTCAAACCATGTTTTTAGGGAAATTTTTAGTTTCATGTTTACCTTATGTCAGTGATAGAAGAGGTATAGATAGGAATGATTTAAATAAGTATATACCCACCAATATAAATAATCTCTCTTGCCTGACATCGCTTCACTGCCAACAACCCTATTCAGTACCCCGATGAAGTTGTTTTAGTACCACACAATCATAGCCCCACTGCCAACACACTTGTTCAGTACCCCAATAGGTTTATTTCTGCTTCCCACTCATATGTGCTTTCAAACCTCTTTTACCATCCGTTTGATAAACTTTATTAGAGAATTGTTTCTAGGAATTAGGTGAAGAGAGCGGGGTGGTACAAGAGCGTAACAACCCTCATGAAAATTCCATGTAATAAAAAGTAAATAAAGGCAAAATAATAACCATGGGTAATGGGACACTTATTCCAAGTTGAATGTTGGGAATAATTCTAGTGATGGGGATCACTTGTGATTCTTTATGGCTAAGGAAATGGCTAAGGCTTTGGAAAGGAAAAATGGAAGTTTGGCACATTTATTTATGAAAATAATGGAAATTAAGAGAAATGGGAGGTGAAAAGTCACAAATTGCATGTGACAAGGAAAATGAAGAAAATAGAGGCCTCATTCATAAAAAGGCTTCAGAGGATCAGTTGGTAACCTTTTATCTGTTCAGTTTTGGATGTCTCTCATTATTCTCTTACTCTCTCATACTCTTGGAGACTTAGAGTTTTCTTGGAGCACTCTTGACGGGTGTGACATACTTGGAATTTTAGAGCAAGAAGGAAAAGGAAGAGCAAGAAAGCATAAGAGGGCATCGGGATTAGCAGCTACATCAGATTTTCTTGCGAGTACCTAGCTACATGTATGTTTCCTTCACTAGTTTTGGCATGCATGGCATATGCATGCGCGTTTTTGGTGGTGATCTGTCATTGGCATGGAGGATGGCTGAGGTTGACAACGGAGTGCCTAGCCTTGGCATTTCCTAGATAGCTATGGTGATTGTGTGTTTACTTCCATTGTTTTGGTTTGGTTGGTTCTCATGTTTCCTTAGCTTGGGTTGAGTTACTATTCCTAGAAGCCTTGGTTGGAAAAACACTCTTGAATCCCTGTAAAAACTTGGGTTGAGTTCCTAGTCTTGGAATCCTTGGTTGAATAAATGCTCTTGAAGCCCTTCGTGGGTTGAGTTACTAGTCCTGGAAGCCATGGTTGGACAAACTCTCTGGAAGCCCTAAATAAGTTGTGAGTTGGGTTACTAGCCCTGGAAGCCTTGGTTGGACAAATGCTCTAGAAGCCTTGGAAGGCTTGGATGGAGATTAATTTGATGATGGTTTTGTGATGTTCAACCATGAGGTGGAATCACTGTTTGATGGGTTGAGGTGGATGGTCTCTGGAATCCTTGGATGAGTTTTGATTGATGTGTTCTATGAGATCCCACATTCATGAGTGGAATATGGAACAGGGATGAATGATTGAAGAGATATTTGGCCCAGCCATTCTATGGTCAGGTGGAATGTGGAAGTCCCATCCCGAGTTTAGATTTTTCATTATTAATGAAACGTTAATTCTCCTTGTATTTATATGAGAATTTTGATGGATTGTATGTGGTCTATATGGTTGTACTTTCATGAGTATTTATGCTGCTATTACATTGGTTATGTATGTGTTTTATGACAACAACCATGTATGGCTCTCATCATGCTTTTACTTGTAATTGAATGATCAATGTATCTATGACCTAATGGATGGAATGATAGTTGATGTGTTGATGCATCAATCGTTCTTAGTGATTCTCAACTAAGTATGAGACCCCTATGCTCAAAACTGTTAGTTATACCTGTAGATTACACATTTGCAATATGTTTGACGGAATTCGTATCACGGTTGTTAGGGGTCCAGTCAAGGAATATATATAAATATATATAAAAATAGAATTAGAATTTCTAAACAAATAATTTTATATATTATATTTTGAATAATATATAAAATTATGTATTATAATATATTTAAAAATTTTATTATAATAAATTTAAAATATATTTTAAAAAATTTCAAAAAATAATTTTAACATTTTGTTATATGTTATTTTCAAATTTCTATTAAAAAAGATTTTATAAGCCTTAAAGGATAGTTTCTTGGGTCGCGGTTTTATATATACAATAAGATTACCATTTTTACTAGTATTTTAATAATAATTAAAAAATATGCTTACTTTTTATTTTTAAATTTGTTTAGCAATCTTTAGAATGTTTACAACACATCTCTTAAAGAAATTGGAATTAAAAAACATAAATCAATAGAGAAATGGGGGGTGGCAGTTTTGTCACTACTTAAAAATTTATGGAAAATATTAATGAATATCTTTTAAAGAACGAATAAATTAGATAAAAAATATATATTAAATTTTAGAAAAAATATGACATGAAATTGAATTTAAATTGACATGTTTTTTCTTCTTTTACCGCCACCTAATTCTTGATGATTTTGTAAATTTAAGAGTAGACATTCCAACTCCATTTATTTTTGTGAAACTTCTTTGCCACAAAAAGGGAAAAAGCGATACACATTAACATGCCTTTACCCAAGTATTTTATTTAGTACTATCATTTCCATGCTATTTTACTAATCTGAAGAGATGGTTCAATTCTGGGCAGTGACTTGGGCTTTTGGACTGAAAAAGTGGCTCAAATCTTGGAGTCACTAGCATAGCACTGACCATTTTGGTCTCTTGTTGCTGGAAGCCAAGCCTGTGAGAGCGACTTTATGTTTCTAGTCATAGTCATGCCTATAGCATGGAAGCCATTGAGCCCTAAATTGTCCAAATCTCAGTGGGACCCAAAGGAAAGTTGTCTAAAGTATTGGATTGGTTCCTGAGGGTCTTGTAGGTGATGATTAATGTTTGTATGGTGTGTTTATGTCAGTTCCACTTCCGTAATATAACTTAGGAGGTAGAATCATATCATAGTGTCCTCTTATCGCATGTTTACCTCAGTTGGCTGGTTTCTTGGGTAGATGTGGGAGGAGGGTGTTATATAGTGCTATTTGAGCATGGTTCACCCATCAAATGGGATGGGCTATGTGTTGGTCATGCATGCATGTCAGTTGCATGTGTCTCTCTCACCCTTGCATTTCATGTGCTTGTTGCATTTGCATGATGTTGTTCATGGTTGTAATGATGTTGTCATGTGAAAATTGAGGTGTTATTGTGGAATCCATTGGTGTGAGTGTTAAACTGTTTATGTGTTGATTTATGTCTCTTACATGTATCATTGTAATATGTTTGGTTACATTCTTGAATGTTTGGTTCCATTCTTATATGCTTGGTTGCATGTATCATTCTTGCAGGTTTGATTTCAAATATCGTTCTTTCATGCTTGGTCATATGTGTTTACGCATATATGTGGATGGTTATGCATCACTTATGCATGTTCATGTTTTCATGTGGTTAAGTGTATAGTGATGTAATGATGGTGGTTGTCATGCATGAGGTCATGGTGTGTGTTGTTGTTGAGGTCATGCATTGATGATTGGACCCTAGCTAGAATGACGGTTGCATGCTCATATGCTTATGTTTTATGTTTCTATATGATGTCATGATTATGTTATACGTGTATCTTGTTGATTTGTTGATCTTGTAGACAAGGTATTCTCCCTGTGCTATACTAAGGTATGTTGGTTTATTGTGATTTGGTTTAGCTAACATGATATACCTTACAGGAAAAAATACCAAATGGATAGCAAGATGATTGACTACAAAGACTCTCCCTATGAATCAAAAGAAAAATATGGTGTTGGGAACTTTTCCGACTTGGAAGTGACACTGAGAAGTTTAGAGGAAGAAATAGTCATGCTGGCACAGGAAAAGTTAGTAGAGGTAAATGCAGTCATACTTTAGAGCTTGTCAAAATTGCAACAATAGGGATCGCTTCAGATCAACCATGAGCAGGAGGATAGAAACAATGGGGCATATGGTAGTAGATTTCATGGTGGTCACTGATCAGATAGAGATGACACAATTAGAGATGGCGTATTGTTGGACACTCTGGATAGGAGAAGGGATAGACAGAGGTATGATTCTATTTCTGATTCAGATAAGCACTATGATCGTCATCGATATCATCCTTATAGTGGAAGTGATAAAGGGTGTTTTTCATATGAGTTTAAGAAAGAAAAGCCACCTACTTTTGATGGAGAGGTAAAGAAATCACAAGATGTAGAGGCATGGTTTCTAGGCATGAAAATGTTATTTAGATTGCATGACTATTCAAAGAACATGAAGGCTAGAGTGGCTACATTTAGTCTCAAAGGAAAAGAAGACATTTGGTGGGAAGACGTGAAGAATGTTAGAAGTATAAATGAGGAAGATTTGACTTGGAGTGAGTTTGAGCATATATTCAAGAAGAAGCATTTGTAGGAAAGATATTTGGATGATAGGGAAAAATAATTCTATGAGCTAAAGATGAGATCCCTAACAGATGATGAGTACACTAGTAGATTTTTGAAGTTGTTGAGGTATGTGCCATACCTCAAGGAGGAGAAAGCTAAGATTTAGAGATTCGTTAGTGTACTACCAGTTGCATTCGAAGATATGATTGAGTTCGACGAGCCTAGATCATTGGATGAGGCCATCTAAAAAATGAAGCATTGCTATGAACAATCGAAGTGTAGAATTGAGGCTAAGCTAGACTGGAAAGGTAATGCAAAGAACAAAGGAAAATGGGACAAGAAGCGAGTACAACCACAAGACACAAGTAACAAGGAGAATGTTAAATTTTAAGCTTCTGTGGATTTCTTTTGGAAAAATATAGTTTGGATTATCCACGGTATTGTATACATCTTGTCAAATTTTCGAATCAAAAATGGGATCCATCTTCAAGGCACAAATGAGTGATGATTGAAAGAAGAGTCAAACCGGCGAGGGAAGGTGAACAAATAATGAATGAAATTGTAGGTCGGTGACTCTTCTTTCAATTTTGATCCCAAATTTCTTGAGAAAAAAATCTCATTCCATGTATCCCCTTTGTACAGGGAAATGATGTTATATTTTAATCTTTTGTGGCTTTCTTTTGGAAAACGATAGTTCAGATTATCCACAGTATTGTATACATCATGTCGACATTTCAAATCCCAAAGGGGATCCATATTTCAATAAAAAAGGAGAATATTGCACCACTTGAGAAGTTAAATACATCAAATAAAGGACATGGATTTCAGTCAGGATAACATAACAAAGAGATAGGTTAGAAGCCTATAGAGTGTTGGACTCGTGGGAAAGATCATCGCAAGAGAGACTGTCCACAAAATCAGGGTGGTAGACCTTAGATATATAGTGCACAAGAGGAATAGACCATTTAGGATGTTGGTTAGAGTGTTCCACGTATCTATGTAGCAATGGACAATAGGCAGGCATAACACCAGAAATCTATCATTGAGATGGATGGTAAGCTTTGTGATCAAATTATTTCTATTTTGATTCAATCTATATCTAATTATAGCTATGTTATTCCTGACTTTGTGGATAAGTGTGGTTTGAGTAAGGATTTGCATGCAGATTCTTGGTTAGTACAATTGGATACAGGTACAAAGAAACGATTTCATCATTGGGTAAGAGCTTGCACATTTTAATTGAATGGTATGTCTACCACAACACATTTGAATGTATTATCATTGGGTTCATAAAGTATGTTGTTGGGCATGGACTAGTTGTATCTTCGTAGAACCAAAGTAGACTTTTATGACAAAGCCATTGAGTGTGTTGATGATAATGGAGAACCAAGTGTCTTACAGGGAAAGAAGAAAGCCACATCAGTTAGGATGGTGACAACTATGCAAGCAAAGCGTAGTCATAGGAAAGGGTGTAAGCTATTCGAAGTGAACATCTCTAGTGATAAGGGTAAGGAAGTTGAGGATATAGATGTATTGAGAAGGTACCAAGTTTTATAGTATTTCAACGATGTATTTCTTGAGGACATTACAGATTTTCCACCTCATATGGAGGTATAATTTTCTATTGCGTTAGTACTAGGGGCAACTCCAGCATCAAAAGAACCTTACAAAATGAGCACACCTGAGTTGGTTGAGTTAATGTTGCAGTTGAAGGAAATGTTGGAAAAGGGATACATCACGCCAAGTGTATCACCTTGGGGCGCACAAGTATTTTTTGTGAAGAAGAAAGATGGTACTCCCAGATTATGCATTGACTACAGACAGTTGAACAAAGTTACTATCAAGAATAGGTACTCTTTGCCGAGAATTTATGACTTGTTCGATCAGTTGAAGGGAGCAGTGATGTTCTCAATGATTTATCTAAGATCTGGATACCATCAAGTAGAAATAAAAGAGGAAGACATTTACAAGACTACATTCTAGACCATGTATGGGCATTATGAGTTCGTTGTTGTTCCATTTGGCTTAACTAATGCTCCAGTAAATTTATGTGTTTGATGAATAGTGTGTTGTGTCCATATTTGGGTAAGTTTGTTATTGTGTTCAATGATGATATACTGGTATATTATAAAAATGAGGAAGAGCATGCTGAGCATTTAGCATCAGCGTTGAGGTTATTGAGAGAGCATCAATTGTATGCTAAGCTTAGCAAGTGTATTTTCTT
The DNA here is from genome assembly GCA_000404065.3 of Pinus taeda. NCBI lineage: Eukaryota > Viridiplantae > Streptophyta > Pinopsida > Pinales > Pinaceae > Pinus > Pinus taeda. Next base: position 30,121 of record APFE031665513.1, read on the forward strand.
TGAGACTGAGGTACACTACTTGGGACATGTTGTCTCCAAGGAAGACATTACAGTTGATCTAGAGAAGATAAGGGCCATCATGGAGTGGGTATCTCCTAAGAGTGTGGATGAGGTGAGATCTTTCATGGTTCTGGTAGGCTATTACAGGAGGTTCATCAAGAAATTCTCATAGATTTCTTATCCTATTATATCATTGCAAAGCAACGGTAAGAAGTTTGAATGGACAAAGGAGTGTGAGGCTAGTTTTGAACAACTTAAGCAATGGTTGACGCATGCACCAGTACTACAGATTGCAGATATGGACAAAGAGTTTCTGGTATGCATAGATGCTTGCAAGAGAAGGCTTGGTGGATTCCTTATGAAAGATGGATAGGTAGTATGATATGAGCCCCGTAAACTAAACGAGCACGAGCAGAAATACCCAACACATGATCTTGAGTTAGCAACGATCATACATGCATTGAAGATGTGGTGACACTATCTTCTTGGTAGGATATTTGTACTTATGAATGATCATATTTGATTAAGGCATTTGTTTGACCAGCTGAATCTGAATGCCAAGGAGGCTAGATGGTTGGCCATGATCAACAAGTTTGATTTCGAAATCGAGTGCATTAAAGGTAAAGAGAAGAGGGTGGCAGATGCTCTTAGCATACGAGTGCAAGTACATCACTTGGAAGCCATGAGCTCCTATGGGATAGAATTACAAGATAAGATATTGTAGACAAGTTAGTAGGATGTTAGGTATATGGATATTGTGCATAGGTTGCAACAGGGTACTAGTATAGGTACAGGTGCAGGTGCACAAGGTATGGATATTTGTCTTACAACGGATGGATTGGTCAGGTTCCGAGATAGGATATATGTACCAGATAATAGTGAGGTAAAGAAGGTGATCTTGAAGGAGTATCATGAAAAACCTTATTCAAGTCACCTAGATTATTAGAAGACACTGACAATGGTGAATACATTTTATTATTGTCCAAATTTGAAGAGGGATTTAGCAAAGCTTGTGGCTAGATGTTTTGATTATCAGCGAGTGAAAGCAGAATGTAAACATCCAGGTGAACTACTACAACTGATTTCCATTCCAAAGTGGAAATGGGAAGTCATTTCCATGGACTTCATCATAGGGTTACCAAAGACAGTGAGACAACATGATTCCATTATGGTTATTGTGGATGGGTTGATGAAGGTTGCACATTTCATTCCAGTGAATTCTACATTCTTAGGTAGCGATGTAGCACAGGTATTCATCATAGATGTCATTAGACTACATGGTGTTCCAAAGAAGATTGTTTCAGAGAGGGATGTGAAGTTCAATTCCAAGTTTTGGAAGGATTTATTTATAGGTTTTGGCATAGAGTTGACCTTCGACACAATTTATCATCCACAGATAGAGGGGTCGACATAGAGGGTCAATAGGATATTGGAGGACATGTTGAGGATATGTGATGTGTTAGCATAGGAAGTGGGAAGAGTATCTCCCTTTAGTAGAGTTCACATACAATGATAGTTATCAATAATCATTGAGGATTAGTCCTTTTGAGACATTGTATGGGCAGAGTTGTAACACTACCATCAGTTGGAGTGATTCTATTAGCAAGATATTGATTGGACCAGATATGTTGGCATTAATGGAACAAGGGATGCAAGTGATCAACAAGAATATAAAGGCAAAATAGGATAAGCAACAAAATTATGTAGATAGGAATAGGTTGTTCAAGGAGTTCCAGGTTGGGGAGTAGGTGTACTTGCACATTAAACCAAATAAGATCTCCTTGCAAATTGGATCTTGTGCCAAGTTGGCACCATGGTTATTTAGCATTGTTGAGAGGATTGAGCCAGTAGCCTATCGACTTGCACTACTATTGAAGCCCCGAAAATCAGGTCGACAACAAGGGGGATACCCACCCGGTCCGAACCTTGGTTGGCAATCCTTATCCGTTTGGTATAGTGGGTTCGACTGGGGATAATGGGACTAGTTTCCCAATCTGAGGGTGTGTGTGTGTGTAGAGTTGGATGAAGTTGATCTAAGAGTACTTTAAAGCTAATTTAATTCAGATTCCTAAACTAAATCTATGCTATTGTAATCTAATGAGAAACAACACATCTAATCTACGCTAACCCTGGGTGTATATCTTCTATTATGCAATCTAAAGGGATTTTAAACAATAACTGGTAAGAAAGATCATTCAACTATCATAAGAATAGAAATCGATTAAGATAAACCACTTTGCATAAGAAGTTAGGCAAAACAGTTGTGAACAACATATCACATAATAAGTTATTCATATATCAGACATAAATAAATGACTCCACCGTACAACAGTGCCAAATGGTAACTCATACATTCATGCAATAACATACAAACAACTGAAAATTGTATATCACTTAAAGAATATAAGCACAAATGGCCAAGAGATAAAAGTACCATTTATGAGTAATCCTACTCACAAAATTCAAGCAAAATGATTTATCTCTACTTGTTCTAACATCTACTAAGAGTACAAAAGTGAAACATCAGTAGCAGACATCAAATGCAAATATTAATAAATCTCGATCCATCCATTCATCAAAACCTCCTCTGAGGGTGCAGAAGTGCATGTTCCGAGGACAAGTTTTTGACAAATCTCTGGACCCTTCTCTAAATGCATGAGAAGGGTTAAAATACTACTTCCTAATTCTAATAATAGTGTCTTTACAAAATTTAGGATACGGTTTTCAAATGACCGTCCTTTTTCTAATCTAATAAAAAGAAAAAACAAACTTCTAAAAATAAGGCTACTTCTGTACTTGGTCCTTAAAACTGCAAGTATTCATGATGGACTTGAGAAGAGTCGGTTGGCCGACTTCTGCGCTGAGCTGGCCTGCAAAAACAGAATCTATGAGAGCTGGCACTACTTTCTCGGCTGAGTTTATGATGCATTTCACAGTCATCCATTGACTGTGTGGCTTGACCAGGTATGCCCAGTAACACTCCCAATTTAACCTGTTCAATGCCTGGATCTCTTTTCCCTTTTCCTGTGCCTTCTGTTTCCATTCTGCTTCCAGTCATGATTTATTTGGTAGGTACCTCGAGTGGTCTCTACAATTAAGTTGGCCCTGTGTAAATTCTTATTTACACAGTCGATAAGAATGTTTGCCTGCGTGGCCGCTGTCTCCGCTGCTTGTTCCGCCTGCCTGATTTGATCATCCCATTTATTAAAGAGCGATTCTTTATGACTCTCGTTTATTCTGGGTGCATTTGCTCTTTTCCCTTCATCTTCATCACACGTCATTCTATACAGGGGTAAGATAAGCCCGTGACAAATCTGATAGAAGTGCGGGACGAACTGGGAATCCCATAACATCTTATGATAAACATGGAGAGGTAATGGGTTCTGGGTAGTCCATTTCCAACCCATAGTGGGAAATCTAGACACATAGCAGATAGAATTCATAATATACGTAGGCAGATAAAAAGGAGGATAGACCCTTTGAGACAAGGATCTTTTAGACCGGTAATTCATAACAGTTGTGTATAGATTATCAGAAAATATCTTGGCCAAATCCATAATATCGGCGTTTGTGGCAGCGTCTATTAGTGGTAGCCATTCAGATGAAAATTTATTGATGTCCGGCATCCCAAATAGTCTACAAAGCATGGCCGTAGCAAAACAATACGGAGAGGTGAGGGAACCAGTGCTATACATACCTTTTTTTTCCTTTTTGAGCGGCTCCTCTTTTTTGGACCAATCTTTAGTGGTCTCTGCCACGTTTGGGTTCTCTTCTGTGAATTTCTTGACAAATTGTGCATTGTAAGTCGTCTGCGGTTCAGGAAGATGATACATAAGATTTAAGTCTTGTGCGGCGAATGAACCTATGAGCCCATGTCCTTGAACCTTGAATTTTCTGTTGTTCAACTTTGCATTGTCAAGTATCCACTTGATCATATCTGTATATGGCAAAACTTTGGGTCTAGCTGCTATTCGGTGAAGAAATGAACATGCTAGCTCCTCTAAGGACGCCTCAGAAGAGCATTCTGAGCCCGCAGAAGTATCAACTTTCATTACTCTAGGATTTTCTTCCTCCAGCAGCCTGTACATGATTTCCCACATCGAAATTCATCCGTCTCTGTTGCAGGCAATGTCTATATACAAAGGCGCCATCTCCTTCGTCTTTTCCTTCGCCTTGGAGCCTTGAGCTTTATGTTTCTTTCCCATTTTCTCCTGCGTTTGGCTTTGAATCGTCTTAGCTCTTCGCTCTTGCAGATTACGAGTGAAGTGGAAATGATTGATTAAGAAAGGTGATGGGAGAGTTTTAAATGCAACATATATATCAAATATGCCACTTTACATGAAGTAATTCTTTACAAAAGCATGCGTCTTCATTTCATTTAATAACTGACAACTAATCCATTTACTATCATTAAAAGTGCATGATCTTGAGTCAGATTATGGTAAGTGGCTTTTCTTTGAATGGCGTGCCCGAAGGATTCGTGATTAAGTGATTCAAGATTTGCTTACGTAACATTGAAGATCGTGCCATCGCAAATCACGCCAATTGCAAATCGCAAGATCGCAGATTGCACCAACGCAGATTGCACCATCGCAGATTGCACCATCGCAGCGATCGCAACATCACAGGTCGCAAAAGTTTAATGTTTGCCAAATATTGCCAGTTTATTTCTGCGATATGCGATCTTGTGATCGGTGTTATCGCAGATCGGTAGATCTTGAAGTTTTTCCTTATGAGCATTACTTCATTGCGATGCGATGTTATGCTTAACTCGAGGGTCTTGCGCATACTGATATTATAGGGGAATGAAGGCATTTCCAATCTTTTTTGCAACACAGTTTTAAAGATATTTCCCTCATCGTAAACATAGGTTAAAAATATTCAAAAGACCTTTCTAAGCTTACGATGGTAACCTTATTTTGAAGAAAGGAAAAACTTGCTTTTTTCTTAAAAATTTAACTAAGGGTCCCCCATTCATTTAGTATTTTGGACAACACTTAAATGAACAAGGGGGGGTTGTTGCTGGCTACAACAACTACCTACAACAGTGAAAGTCTACGATGTTTCCATGTATCATAGCTTAAGAAGTATGTTAAGGATGTTGATCATGTGATTGACTGGTCTATATTTCAGGTGGAACTAGATGGAGAATTCCAGCTGGAGCCTCAGTGTATATTGTAGAAAAAGGTGCTCATGCTCCAGAACCGAGCAATTGGGAACTTTAAGGTGCAATAGAAGCACTTTGGGCCCGATGAAGCTACATGGGAGATGGCAGATCAAATGCAGGCTATGTATCCTTCCTTGTTTGCCATTTGAGGCAAAGCAACTTCAATATGGTGGTTTCGTATATTCTTTATGGTGGTTTGGTATATTCTTTATGATGGCTGATATATGCTTTATGATGGTTTTGTATGTACTCTATGATTTTTTGATATATGCTTAGAGATGGTGTTTAGAATAGGTTTTGTTATATTATATGGTATATGATTTGGTATATGTTTTTGGTATATATATAGATTTAGTAATGTTTCTATATGTACATATGTATATGGATTTAAATACAACCATGAGCTATGTTATAAAGCTCCACTATGCAGTATGGGTGTTATGTCATTATGATTATGTTGTCATGTTACTATTCTATCACATGATTATGTTATCATGATGTTATCATGTCATGCGGGTTGGTACTCAGCAGGATGATTATTGTAAATATTGTAATGCGCTATGTTATAAAGCTCCACTAAGCGATATGTTATCATGTGGTCATGATGTTTTGCTTTAAGAAAATCTTTCATTGTAAATACTGCATCGAGATGTGTTATAAATCTCCATGAGTAGTATGTCTTATTTCAGTAGGTTGTTGAGGTATATGTGTGATTGAACACCGAGGACAGTCTTTCCCCAAGGGGGAGGTTTCTGTAACTGCCTTGGTGAAAATTCCATGTAATAAAAAGTAAATAAAGGAAAAATAATAACCACGAGTGATGGGACACTTATTCCAACCTGAATGTTTGGAAAATGCCTAGTGATGGGGATCACTTGTGATTATTTATGGCTAAGGAAATTGGAAAAGGAAATGGATAAGGCTTTGGAAAGACAAAATGGAATTTTGGCACATTTATTTATGAAGATAATGGAAATTAGGAGAAAATGGAAGTGAAAGGTCATAGGTTGCATGTGAGGAGGAAAATGAAGGAAAATAATGGAAAATGAAGAAAATAGAGACCTTATTTATAAAAAGGATTCATAGGATCGGTTGGTAACCTTTTGTTAGTTTAGTTTTGGATCTCTCTCATTATTCTATCTCTCTCTCTCTCTCTCTCTCTCTCTCTCTCTCTCTCTCTCTCATACTCTTGGAGACTTAGAATTTTCTTGGAGCACTCTTGGAGGGTGCGACATACTTGGATTTTTGGAGCAAGAAGGATAAGGAAGAGAAAGAAAGAAAAAGAGGGCATTAGGATTATCATCTACATCATATTTGCTTGCAGGTACTGAGTTGCATGTATGTTTCCTTCACTAGTTTTGACATGGATGACATATGCATGAGGATTTTTGGTTGTGATCTATCATTGGCATGGAGGATGGTTGGGATTGATAGTGGATTTCCTAGCCTTTCCATTTTCTAGAAAGCCATGGTGATTGTGGGTTTACCTACATTGTTTTATTTTGGTTGGTTCTCATGTTTCCTTAGCTTGGGTTGAGTTACTAGTCCTGGAAGCCTTGCTTGGAAAAATGCTCTGGAAGCCCTGTAACAACTTGGGTTGAGTTACTAGTCCTAGAATCCTTGGTTGGACAAAATCTTTGGAAGCCCTTTGTGGGTTGAGTTACTAGTACCGGAAGCTCTTGTTGGAAAAAAGCTTTGGAAGTCCTAAATAAGTTGTGGGTTGAGTAACTAGTCTTGGAAGCCTTGGTTGGAAAAACGCTCTGGAAGCCTTGGAAGGATTGGATGGAGACCAATCTGATGATGGTTTTGTGATGTCCAACTGTGAGGTGGAATCACTGTTTGATGGGTTAATGCGGATGACCTCTCAAATCCCTGGATGAGTTTTGATTGATGTGTTCTACGAGATCCCACATTCATGCTTGGAATGTGACATAGGGGTGAATGGCTAAAGAGAGATTTAGCTCAACCATCCTATGGTCAGGTGGAAAGTGGAAGTCCCATCCCGAGTTTCGATTTTGCATCATTAATGAAAGGTTAATTCTCCTTGTATTTCTGTGATAATTTTGATGGATTCTATGTAGTCTATATGGCTATACTTTCATGAGTATTTCTGGTGCTCTTATGCTGGTTATGTATGTGTTTTATGACAATAGCCATGTGTGGCTCTCATCATGTTTTTCCTTGTAATTGAATGATCAATGTATCTATGACCTAATGGATGGAATGACAGTTGATGTGTTGCGGCATCAATGGTTCTTAGAGATTTTCAACTAACTATGAAACCCCTACACTCAAAACTGTCAGTTACACCTATAGATTACACATTTGCAATATGTTTGACGAAATGCCTGTCATGGCTAGTAGGGGTTCGATCAAGGTCTTGAAAAAGTATTTGCTTTAGTACTATCATTCTTATGTTATTTTACTAATATGAATAGATGGTTCAATTCTGGGTAGTGACCTGGGCTGTGGACCTAAAAACGTGGCTCAAATATCGGAGTCATTGGCATAGCATTGACATTTTTTGTCTCTGGTCATTGGTAGGAAAGCCCAAGAGAGCGAATTTGGGTTTCTAATTGCACTCATGCCTATAGCATGGGAGCAATTGAGCCTTAAATTTTCCAAAATCTTAGTGGGACCCCAAGGAAAGTGGTCTAAAGTATTGGATTGGTTCTTGAGGGTCATGTAGCTGATGATTAATGTTTGTACGGTGTGTTTCCATTGGTTCCACTTCCTTAACATGACTTAGGAGGCCAAATCATATCATAGTGGCCTCTCGTCGCATGTTTACACTCGCTATCCAGTTGCTTGGGTAGATGTGGGAGGATGGTGTTACAAACATATTTTAAAGAAAATGGATATAATCCTTATAAAGTTTTGACTCCCTCATATTTCCCTACTACTATCAATCTAGAGGATTTTATGTGAGGTGGATGGATGTGTGAGATTCATTGAGTTAGACTCAAGTTAGTTCTTTCCTTGGAAAAATGAACCTTAGTACTCAGAAAACGCTGAATGTTCCTCGAAGGGAAAATAATTAAGGTGAGAGGACTTAGATTTCAATAAAGATGTTCCTTTAATGTAAATTAAAACCCATGAAATTGGCAAAGTAAAAATTCTCCATGCATGTCGACCAATGTTGTGTAAGAAAAATCCTTCCATACAAATCTTGGTAATATCACGAAAACCAATCCAAAAATCCCAAATGAAAAATAAAATGAAAACAAAAAAAAAGGAAAGTTAAAAGAGAAGCCATATTTAAAAGAAACTCCAACAAGACAATTTATAAAAAATGTTTCAACAAAAGAACAAATATTAGGGAAGAATATATGTTTTTCTTAAGTTGAGATTTTGATGAATTATATCTCATAGATTTATAGGTACTTAGGCTTTTTATTCAAATAAAAACTCTAAATTTGAATAGAAACTATGATAAAAGATGAAGTTAAATAAGATGTTTCTCCCTTTGCGAATTTTCTTGTTTCAAAATTAAGTGTGCATGCACAACATCTTAATGATTTTCTAATAAAAATAAGGATTATGAAAAACAAAATAGAGGTTGAGAGATTCCATGATTTATGTTATTTGCAACTTGATCGACATCATAATTGCTTTGCCAATCTCAAAAATGAGTAAAATGAGAATAAATAATTCAAAATATGAGAAAGCAAGGCTGTTAGATTTTCAAGGAAAATCTTGAATACCTACAAAAACAGAACTTTAGATCAACTAAAACTAAAATAAAAACTGAGACTACAATGATAATCAAAACTAATAAAATATCAGCTTAAGCATATGAACTTTTACCTTTGAAAATTTTGGTTATGATTTACTTAAAATATCTCGATTTTCTCCAAAAGGGAGGCAACTTCTTCTTTTCATTGAGATTAAAAGTATGAAAATTTTTCATTTTAATTATTTTTTCATGTGCCCAAGATCATCAACTTTTTGAACCTAAACTAAAGGGATCATTAAGCAAGAAACATAATGATTCATGTTCAAGGAATCAAGAATAAAGAAATCATCAACAATAAAAATGAAAATGTGCTTCACTTTGTATTGCAGTTGCAATTATTTTCTTTTTCACTTTTAATTTTATATCAGCTCCAAAATTTGCATAAAATTCCATGCAATCAATCCAAAATCCTAAATTATGTGGTGATTTATATAAATATGAAGAGGAACCAGAATTTTGTGTAATGTACAACATAATGGAATAATATAAAAATGATCAAGGCGTGAGCGAATCCCCAAATTAACTACATTATCTTTACATTTTCTTTCTAGGTGTGCTTACCATTTTCATGCATCAATATGATAACTACTTGGGCATGACAATAATTACAATTTGATTGTAAAATCAATATGTTGGGAATCATGAATGGTTACATCATCCTAGAAGCTCAAACTATAAATAATGAAGCATGCACACTAAATAAATAGTTGAGATAAATAAAGTGGGCGTGCGTGGAAAGGGAAAAGGCCAAACTTCCAATAGGAAAGTGAAATGAAATTAGTGCAAGTGAGCCACGAATCATGAGTTGTCCCAACACTTTCATAAAGTTATGCAAAATAAATGTTCTAGGGTAATGTGGTATGGATAACATGTGTTCTTATGCCATTACATTGATTTTAATCCTAGAAGGTAAAGCTAAGTGCTTGTCTTCCATTTTCGAAAAATGGGATGACTAGGAGCAGTTCTATGTGGCACATGTACCAGTGTGTACTAATCAGGGTTAACTTATATGTAAGGTGGGATTGATGAGTCATCCCGAAAATAAAACCCTAGTTGAATTACTTGTATTCTAAAAGCAATTGAGTGGGTTGATTCAACAAAGGGAAGGCCTATCGGGAAGGAGTTAATGGGGTCCATTAATGATGAGTTGTCTCGTTAATTCCAATGGTTTCAAAAATGTCACAAAGAAAATGCTTCAGGTTATGATCGATGGGACGATGTAAGGATGTGATATGGAAACTAGAACCAATCAAATTTTGAGGTATGCGCCTTCATGTGGGGCCTGAACATGTCATCCTGCTAAATGAATGCCGGAAAAATAAATGTGTGAACAAAGAAAAAGGGCCAGGATGAGGTTGTGGGGGAAAAGAAAGTGGGAATATGTGGCATGTGGGTTAGGCAAAATACGAAAGAGTGATTATGAGGAGATATCATGAGGATATGGGCTCATGCCTTGTGCTCACATCAGCCTAGAAACTAAAACTAGAAAGATACAAAGGATAAAACTAAAAAAACACTAGGAGGAGAAAGCTCACGATGACATGGAAAAAAGGGAAACAAATGCCAAAAACATTGAGATGATATGAAAAGAGGAGCCAATATAAATATGGCATGTGGATTGAATGATTGTGAAGGAATTAAATCATCCTAGGGAAAATAACAATAATGTAACCAAATGAAAAGATAGAGTTTAAGCATAGCAGTCAAAATATTTGACTCAAAAAATGATATTTTTAAAAAAACATAGGGGCATGAGGATGGAAAGGATATTTCTGCAATCACTGCAAAATTGTTTGTGACTTTCCTTGACCTTCAAAAACCTTTCTTTGATTAGCCATTCAAAACATAAGAAACCAAAGGCTCGTGGCATAACAGGACAAACAAGAGCAAAACATTTTGTTTTAGCTGCATCAATAAAGGAGGTAAAACATTATTCATCTTGCAAATTTTCAAAGTAAAAGGAAATAAAAGCAAAGAACCTGTAGAAAGAAGCATAAAAACTAAAAAAATGAATGAGTAAACGAATTCTTCCTTGACCATATTTGTAATAAAAATTTCTTGGAAAAGATCATTTGCTTTCTTATTCTTCTTCATGTAATATTAAAGAAAAACAAAAGAAAAACAATCTTCATTTAACCTAATCCTATTCCTACTCTAATCTAATAGGGTAGACTAAAGACTAAATAAAATGGTAATTCCAATGGAGC
>APFE031665524.1:0-16358 GCA_000404065.3 Pinus taeda
TTTTTTAACTTTTTCCTCTACCCTCCAACACCTATTGAAGGCCTCACTCTCTGATGCATTGATTTTCTTTACCTGCTACTGCAAATTTTGATATTTCTCTTGAGGAATAGTTTCTTTTGTTAGTTTTTCTGTGGTCTACTGGGCTTGTGCCAAATCCCCTTGAAGTCTCACTGTCCTAGGATTACTGTCCATCAAAACATTTTTGGACTGGAGACCTACCTGGATCTTGTAATTGCGACATATCATTCCTATAGTTTGCATTTCCTTCTCATGAATTGTTTGGTCAGTCGTGATGCTAGAGGCAAATGCCTCTGTTTGGATGTCCTTATTACAGACTGGTGTGTCTTTTGTTTGGGCCTCTATGTTTGTAATAGCCACATCCTGTTGCTTGTGGTCCTGAATGATAATGGGTTTAGTTTGAGTTCTTTTAGTCTTCATTTTATGGGGTTTTGTCTGGGTGGCTACATCCTTTGTTCCGGGAGTTCTTTTTGAGATTCTCCCCATTTTTAGGACCCATTATTTGTTGTCTGAGTTTTTTTACTACATTTAGTAGCCTTTGTTGTTTGTTTCATAGCCTTTTTATATCTTTCCTTTTCTCGGAAGGAACAATTGTTTGTTTTCTTGGGCCTGGGCTTTGTTCTTTAGGGATTGTGCCCTTGCCCTGGCTTTTTTCCATATTTTCTGTTTGGAACGCTTCTTCAGTGTTCTCGTCCTCCTGATTAGGTTTCTTAGGGGAGGTAACCCTGGTTTGATTTGCTATTTCCCGGGTGGTTTTTGATTATGATTCTTCTTCGTCATTCATCTCCTCAGATGCACTCTTGTTGTGAGTAGAGTATCCTGTGATTACCGTCTTCTTCCTCATCATTCATTTCCTTAGATACACTCCTACTATGAGTAGAGTGTTCTTGTGACTGTCCTACCTCAATATCGAGGTTGAGTGGGCTATGGGGCTGGATATAATCACCCATTTTGGCCAAAATTTGGGCCAATTCATCTTCTTGTAGAGGGTTTTGTAATGGGCTTCCGCTGGGTGGCTCTGCTTCCTCCCCTTCTTCCTCTCCAGAGTGCTTAGTTTCCTCTTCCGGTTCCTCTTCTACAATTTCTTCTAATTCTTCCTCTTCATTTCCCCTCCTTCAAGTTGTGGGGGTTTCTCATCCTCTGAGTCATATATCTCTAGAGGTTGGCTACTATTATCTTGGGGATTTCCCAACATTCCCCTACTTCTCCTCAATCTGGCGGATTGTCTACATTTCTGCGATCTACTTGATGTGCTAGCAGTTCTTTTTTGTTTTGGGGATAGTAAGGCCAATCCCCCATATATTGAGAATACCAATTCTTCCCAACTAATCTGCTATTGAGTGAGGCTATAACTAACTATTAGCCAAATTAAGCTGTGATGACTTACTACCGTCTTTGTATGACGAGATTTTCTTATGCTCTAAGCAGCATCATGCAATAAAAAATTTAAATATATGGGAAAATTTACAACACATTTTTGTTTTAATACTGCTAACAATTTGAGATGACATGGTCTTACCACGTCCTTTCTCCCATCCCATGTGATGTAGCTTTGCATAATTCTAGCAAATTCCGCCCATGGTTCTCTTAGGGTTACAGGCAGGACTCCTTTTCCTTTAACAGTAAGGATTTGTCCTTTGTCCCAGAAGATGGTTATGGTGTCTTGAAGTATCACTTTTTTCTGGGTCCATACTAGTGCGATAGCTGCCAGTCCCGATACTTCAGCAATTATCACATCTGTTACTGTTATTTGCCTCTCCCTCACCATGGAACAATCTTCCTACAAATTCTGCAGAAATTCAATGGCCACCATTTCATGAGACTACTGTAGTCGGTTAAGATAGGCAATCCATCCTCTCTCACTAAAATTTTGGGTGCAACGTCAGAGATTCTTAACACCTGTGGTTTGCTGTGTATTGATCTGCCTCCCATTTTGTTCAAGCTTAGCACACTGTTAATTTTTACAGAGCAAAAACACAGAAATGACAATGGAACAGCAAGTTGTTCAAGATTAGCACACTATTAATTCTACGGAGCAAAAGCACAGAAATGAAAATGGAACAACAAGCTATTCAAACTTAGCATACTATTAATTTTTATAAAGAAAAACATAGAAATGACGATGGGACAAGAAGTCGTGCATATTGGGAAATATCAATACCATTAAAATTTCTATTCCCGAGTTCTGATGGAGTCATAGTACCTCCAAATAAAGAGTTGACACGTATTCCAATGTATTATGGAGGTGACCCATGCCACCCCTAAAATGTGATAGGCCGTCTTTGCTCGACAAATAAAGGAGCAGCATGCTGGACTAAAGGAACGATGTATATATCCATGACATGATTACAAAAAGTAGCAGATTACTGAAATCAAGGTTTATGATGGAAATCGTGAATAGATATGGAAATTCTATGAAATTATGCAAAAAATAGAGGAGAGGACAGCTGACGTAAGTAAAAATGTTTATGCGGTCATTATCCACTTTAACCATTATGATTGATTTATAAATGATTTTTCATGTGCAAAAGGTTCAAAAGGGTTATAGAACATAATCTCATTTGAAATCAAGATAAATATATAGGAAAAGGGTTTATAATGACTATTGGTGTATGAAAGTATGATTTCAATACCACCAATAGAGCTCTGTTGCCCACAGGTGTCCATAAACTTGATAGACTTGCTTGTTTCACCCTTGCAACCATAATCCTTTATATATGCATAGGAAGGTGTTGTGTGATGTTAGAATGGAGACTGTTGTGCTGGCTTCGTAACTAGATGAACCATAATGCCATTCACTAGGAAGGAGCGAAAGGTGGGCAGGATGGCTCGTAATGAGACCTCCTGTTCCAAGTACATTTTTTATTTTTCTAATATACCTCTTGGATCATATCCCTAGTGTGGTGGAAATAGTGGGAATGCCACTTCACTACTTCCTTATGATCATGGTAGGCTGGCTCTTGATGAGACCCCCTATCCTTCATCTGACAAATCATGTTAGTAATCATATAGATATATATTTTTCTCTTTTCTTTTATATAGCACTTTCCTATTTATATACAAAGGATGGCTCAACACTCCTTCAGAGTAGGGATGGTGGAAGAAGTCTGAACATCTCAATAGAGAAAAATATGCCCTTATTCTTATTCAATAACAATGATCAAAGAGAATTATGAAAATTAAGGAAGAACTGACATTATAAAAATAATCAATCAAATTGGTTTTAGTGAAAATAAAGACATCAAAGTGATATAAATAGTTGTGTCCTTTCCTATTTTTTCTTATCGGTTCAATCTAATTTCTTTAAAGATAACAATTTTTCTTAGGTTTGTTGATTTCAGTGTCCTCTAGTTTTTGTGTTCTTGCATAAATGTATACCTGTGCCTTAAAGGGATCATACATAGTGAACCATCATTCACAAAAATCCTCTAATTGATGTTCTTTAAGAAACACAAACACACACAAAAAAATGCACTCAAAAGTATTGTTCCTTAGATGGAACAGTTGTAGTTCCTTTAGAGGGACAGAAAAAAGAACATCTGCACGCAAAATTGTGGTTCCTTTAAGAGGAACAACAAACAAAAGAAAAAAAATATACTCTAAATTGTTGTTCCTTAAGAGGAAGAACAACTGTTCCTTAAATGAAACAACGAATAAAGCAAACATGAACTAAAATATCGATCCTTTGGCAGAACAACCTAAGATCATCCAAAATCGAAACTATTTTTCCTTCAAAAAGAATGGAAAAAAGAAAAAAAATGAAAAGGAGGGTTGTTCCTTTAAAAGGAACGACAAAACAAATGGATGGAAGTGTTGTTCCTTCGGAAAGGAACGACAAAACAATCTAGTGGAAGTGTTGTTCCTTCGGAAAGGAACAAGAAAAATGCGGAAATTTTGTTCCTTCAGAAAGGAACAGCACAATGTGAAAGTGTTGTTCCTTCAGAAAGGAATAGTAAAAATGTTAAAGTGTTGTTCCTTCGGAAAGGAACAACAAAAATGTGGAAATGTTGTTCCTTCATAAATGAACAACAAAATGTGAAAGTGTGGTTCCTTCAGAAAGGAACAACAAAATGTAGAAATGTTGTCCCTTCGAAAAGGAATAGCAAAAATGTGGAAATGTTGTTCCTTTGGAAAGGAATAGCAAAAAATGAAGGCGTTGTTCCTTCGAAAAGGAACAACAAATGCAGAAATGTTGTTCCTTCGGGAAGGAACAACAAAAAAATAAAGAAAATTCATAAATGCAAAAATCTGTACTGAAAGTAGTTTATACAAGAAGAAAAGAAAAAATTATGTACAAAATTTAAGAACAATGGAATTATTTAGTGAACCAATGCCGAGAAAGGATTATTTTTCTCAGCAAGAATCTGCATATTAGAATCTTCCTAGAGCTACGGGTAAAAGGATTCCTGAGTAAGCCGTTTATGATATAGTCGCACTCGGTGACCATTTTCTTTAAAGGTATGTCCAGATCCATCAATAGTAGTAAAAGTAATGGTGCCATTGTCATGCGCTTTCTATATTTCATATTGTCTAAGCCATCGAGTCTGAAATTTTCCCGGAAAATCCTGAAACCAGAAGTCATATAGGAGTGCACAATCTCCTTCGTGGAAGATTTTATTTTTGATCAGGACGTCGTGCCATTTTGCACTCTGCTATTGAATTAATGCAGTGTGTTGAAGAGTCGAGAGCCTAATTTCATCTAGATTGTTAATTTGTTGTTATCAGTTAGTCTGGGCCTCATTTGAATTCAGACCGATCTCCTATGTTGTTCTTAATATTTATATTTCAAATTCTATTGGAAAGATGGGTTCTTTTCCAAATACTAGCTGATATGGTGGATAGTTGGTGGTGTTTCTCCATGTTGTTCGGTATGCTCAAAAGGCTTAAGGCAATCTTAAAGCCCAGTCACATCTGTGTGATGCAAATTTTTTTATCAATATTTCCTCTATCACTTTATTCTTGCTATCTACTTGGCCATTTGCCTGTGGGTGATACAAAGTGGTAATTTTGTGCTGAATGTGATAACTTTTAAATGTTGCAGCGATTTTATTACTTACAAACTATGGTCCTCTGTTCGTGATTATGTCCCTCAAGAGGCCATACCGTACAAATATTTGGAACAGGAAATGAATCACAGAGTCCTTTGTAGCTCTTGGAAGTGCCTCTGCTTCAACCCATTTGGTCACATACTTTGTTGCTACTAGAATATATGTGTTCTGATTTGATGATGGGTTGATCGGACCAACAAAATTAAGCACCCAATGCTCAAATGGTTCAATTAGTAGTTGTGGGTTTAAAGGCATTTCGTCAGACTGTCCAGAGCATCCTTCTCTTTGGCAACTTTCACAGGCTTGAACAAATTTCTTAATGTCTTTAAAGATTGTGGGCTGGTAATAACCTATTTGCAAAACCTTGTGACCAGTCCTTCGATCTGCAAAATGTCTGCCACAAGGTCTATCATGACAAGCTTTTGGAATGTCAAATATTTCATCTTCGCAGATGCATCTTCTAATGTGCATATCTACCCTTGTATGAAATAGGTAGTCCCCAATCCAATAAAATCAAGTACTACTTTGTACAATCTATTTTCATTCATTGGGGGTTAGATGCTTTGGTAATTTGCCTACTGCTAAATAAATTGCAACACCAACATACTAGGGTGTCTTGACAGTAATAGTAAACAAATGTTCATCTGGGAATTGATCTTTGATTGTTGTTGCATCCGTTGGCTTCAACATTAGTGAGAGAAAATCAGCTACATGATTTTCTTTCTGAGGCCGATCTTTTATTGTGATGTCAAATTCCTGCAATATAATCAACCATCTTGTTTTTTTTTTTCTGAATTGGACTAATTCTATTAATCAAAAATATGGTACAAGAAGATACATTCAAGAGAGACAGAAAACCGGCAACCGGAAATGATAGGACTATCAACCTCAGTTCCAGGGAAGAAGTGAAACAAGCAAGAAGCTACAACATATGGCTAGAAGGAAAAAAACACTGACTTCTACCCAAAATGGGTAGAAGCCTCAACATGAATCTTTTTCTCTTTCCTTTTTTTGACTTCGACCCAACCGTCGTGGGGTGAATGAGCAATAACAACTTGAAGATTGGGGTTCTCCACTGGGGAGCCCTCCTTTTCTGAATTAGAGGAGGAGGTCAAATGGACACGTTTCTGAGTGGTGGCTGTATCGGAGGACTGCGCCGGACCATCGGTTGAAGGGACCACAGAATGAGGGGCTTGATCCATTTCCACATAGCTACCTTCATCTTCAGAGCTGGAGGAATCAGAATCCATGACTGGAGGTGGAGAGCAAGGATCCCATCGTTTGGACTTGGGCTTGGAGAGGTTATCCTTATTATTTTTTGCCAGGCGAGATGGGCAGGTGTTCTGCAAATGCCCTAATTGGTGGCAATGGTAGCAACAGAATGCCGTATTTTCGTAATCTAGTGTCTAGGACTAGACAAATTCGTTTATCCTGAGATTGATTTGGTCTGGAAGTCCTTTGCTAAAATCTAACTCCACACATATTGTGGCATATGAGTAGATACCTTTGGTTTCCCGCCAGGAATCTCCCATAATGAAACTGCCCAAGGTGTTGCCTATAGCTCTATAGATACGAGTATGCCATAAGTGGGCAGGTAAGTTTGGAAGCCTAATCCATACAAGTGTCTTGGTAATGACTGCAGTTGCTGGATCAAATTCTGGGAGCCAAGGAGTCAAGAAGAGCCTTGCAGTTCCCATGAACCAAGGGCCTTCTCTTAAGGCCTTTTCATAATTCTTACTATTATCAAATAGAACAATGAAGTAACCTTTTGAACAGAAACTAATCTTACAATGATAAGTCCAGTTTTCATGGATCCATGCATAGAGATCTTGAGATCATAGCCACAATCCGTTAAATCTGCAAATGATGGCTCTTTCTGCAAATTCTTGAAGTTGGGTTGCAAGATCTTCATGGGTGATTTCAACAAAGGGAAATTTTTCTATCTTATCAACCAAAAAGGGCTTAGGTTTAAGGGCCTATGGGGGTTTGGGGTTCTCAGAGTGTATTGCATATTTGTATGAGAAGGGACGAGCAGAGGATGACTGTCCTGCTGCACCTCCTCTCAGATGAAGGGTTACCACCAAGGAGTTGTTCCTAGTAATGCTATAAGAAAAGAGGGGAAGAAGGTCTTCAAGTTCTTTACCTTGAAAGAGAAGTCTCTGAAGGCCTGAAGGGATCCCAATCCGCCGTTCTAGATCTAGTTTGAGATCCAGCACGAGATCTGAAGAACTAACCCATTGCAGGATGGTTCTGCCTGTTGGCTGAGAAATTTGGATCTGAAAGGAGTCAAAGAAGTACCTAGACCCAGTGCCAGGGCTTCTTGTGCTTCCTAGAGTAGATCTGCCATGGTGATTTTCCATGTGGGGTGTCAAACTTGCAAGATCTTAGTGGATCTGTCTATTGGGAGCCTGATCTTCAACAATGTCACTGGCAGAAGGAAGCGCTGGGTGATTTTTCTTGAAAACCGAAGAAAGCCACTTAACGGCACCCTAAGTGATCAAACGGGAGGCCGGATTGACGATCCTCGAGAACCAAGTCTTGCCACTCCTTCTATTATCAGCAGCAGCCACTGCCGCCCTGACGGTAGCGGGTGCCTGGCGTCCAGTCTACGGGCAGTCATATGGGGTGTTGTTCCTGTGGCCGAAGTGGGAGGTGCGAAGCTTGCTGCCTGTGCCACCACCTTCGTATGGCCATCAATCCTACTCCTTTGCCATGAGACCCTGAGACACATTGACCAGCAAAGAGATCAATTGCTCTTTGCTTAGTGGCTCCAACAGGGAGTGTAGATCATCCTTCAAGAGTTGCAGAGCGGCGCCATTCAATCAACCATCTTGTTACTCTACCATTTGTAACAAGTTTATTTGCTAAGTATTTTATGGTAGAGTGATCTGTATACAAAACAATAGGATATCCAATGATATAATGCCTAAATTTGTTTACATCATGTATTATAGCTAAAAACTCTTTTTCAGTTACGGTATAGTTTAGCTCAACAAGAGATAAATTCTTGTTAATATAATAGATTGCATATGGTTTTTTGTCTTCTTCCTGCCTAAGGACTACTCCAATAGCTATGTCTGAAGCATCCAATGCAATTTGAAATGGCAGGTCCCAATTTGGGCCTCTAAGCACTCGGGTTGTTGACATAAGACTTCTCAGATCTTCAAAAGTACAATCGAATTTATTTGTCCAAATAAAATCAACATTCCATATCAGTGCATATAGAGGCACAGCTATTTGAGAAAAATGTTCTATGAATCTCCTATAATAACCAGAAAATCCTAGAAAGCTGCGTATCTTTGTTTGTGTGGTAGGAGTAGGTATTAACAAAATTATTTGAATTTTGGCTGGATCTACCTGTATTCTAGCCTGAGCCCTTCGATCATCATCATATAGCACTTTTCATGGCTCAAGCAGAGCCTGGTGGTAATGCATCATTGCAACACCTTTTCCAATGTGTCTAGTGCTGGCTCAAAAACATCTCCATATGGTGTGAAGTCATCCATGTATACTACAAGCTCTTCATTTATTAAATCTGAAAAGACACTGAGGATGGCCCTCTGAAATGTGGCAGGGGCATTGCATAGGCCAGAGGGTAGGACTATGTAAGCAAATGTTCCCCAAGGATATGTAAAAGTCGTTTTATCCTGATCTTCAAGGGAAATCTGTATTTGATTGTATCCACTGAAGCCATCTAAGAAAGAAAATAATTTCTTTCCTGCTGATGTGTCTAATACCTGATCAATGAATGGACGGGGAAAGTGGTGTTTCTGGGTTTCTTTGTTTAATTCTCTATAATCTACACAAATCCTCCATTTTCCATTCTTCTTAAGCATCCTTTTCTGTATAAATGTGGTGTGTACATAGCTGGGGATCAATTCCCTTCATATCTGGATAATCCCATGCAAAAGCTTCCTTATATTTTATCAGTAGTTGGACTAGCTTTTCTTCTTGTTCAGGACTTAGGTTTTTGTTAATGTTCAAGGTTTTTCCCACCTCAATCTCTATAGTTTTGCTATTTGAAATATAGGTAGTGGGTATTGATTTATCATGAGTGTCTTTGAGGGGATCTTCTTCTAGTTCATTGTCAAATGCTGCCTCTATCATGTGACATTGTACATGACATCTGGATTCGGATTGGTTAATGAAGTTGTTAATAACGTCATCCTCTGTTTGGTCTTTAAAATCGAGGGCATATTCTATGGTTAATGGGGACCTAATTTTTTCTATGAGGTATGATACAGGTTGTTTGTTAGTTTTCATTATTGTCAAACTTGGCTGGGTTGGAGGGTATAGAGCTAGATTCTTGATATTAATCCCTCTAGTTATAGTCATACTTCCTTGTTGGTAACCAATGTAAGCATCAGCAATTGCAAGCCAAGGTCTACCTAAGTTTAAAGGGTGCCAATCGAGTCAGTTTTAGGGTTGATTATAAAAAAGTCAGTAGGGTATTCCCAGGAATCTATGGATACAATTACAGTGTGTAGTTTACCTTTTGGCCCAACTATCAATCGGTTAGCCAGTTCCAATAAGGTGGAGGTTGGTTCCACTAATGTAATGCCAAGTCTTTGACAAGTGGTGGTTGTTAAAATATTAATTGTAGCCCCTAAATCAACTAGGGCATTTGAAAAAGTTTGTCCATTGATTTGCACCGTCACTATAGGATTCCCTGGGTCTTCATAATTGACAGGTGCTTCTCTTCCTTATAACAGATCAAATAGGGTGCCAACTACTTGGACGGTTGGGTTAGTTGTTATTCTCCTCTTTGGCTTCCTTATACACAACTCTTTGATGATTTTTGCATATATTGGGATATCTTGGATAGCTTGTAGGAGTGGGAATTTTATACATAAATTTCTTAGTTCTCCCAAAAGATCCAAGTCAAGATGTTCTATAGGGCGTGGTATGATTAATCATTCTGGGAAAGGGGGAGAAGATGTGGTTACTTGATCGTGAGTTTGTTGTCTAACCACATCCTCTTCTTGTAGTGGTTGTTCTACAGATAACTGATTTTAAACTTGATTATTTTTATCTCCCTCAGTTTCTATTATGCACCCAGACCTTAATTGGAGGTCATTGCACTCCCTTATGTCGGTTTTTAGTTTTGGTGTTTCGATTATTTGAACAGATTGAACCATTCTATTATTAGGGTTTGGGTTGGGTTGGGATGGGAGTTGTGCCCTTAAGTTGGACTAGGGATTTTTTTGTAGTGTATATGGCACTGGTAGTGTGGGTTGAGTGAGAGGAATGGTTCCAGCTAGCTGATTCATCGATATTTTCTAGTTTGACTACTAGGCTTGACTCTACGAAGTGGGAGGGGACTAATGTGTTGGATATGCATCGTTTTTCCAACATGGTGGAGAGTAGGGAAAATTTGGCCAATTAGTTTGGCTTGTTTGATTTGGCCATGGTGATGAAGGAAATGGTTGTTATGACCAGTGTGAAAAGGGTGGCTGATTTTGCCACATTGTGTTATATTGTTGAGCATGGTATTGCGAAGATTGGAAAGAAGAAAATGGATCAGAGGGCATACCTGGTTGTCATGGATGCCATTGACGACGTTGATTGAGTAGGTACATTGGTTCTGATTCTTCTTCCACTTCTTTGTACACTGCTTTCAAACCTGGGAGTGAGGGGCAGTTCTCTGTGGAGTGATCTTTTGTACAAATAGCATAGACTTGAACTGCATCTAGTGGGCACTCTCTATGGCTGTGTTTCTTTCTACATCTAGGCTAGAATATTGCTAGGTTTTTCTTTGCTTCTTCTTGTTTCTGTTTAGCTTGCATAATATTGAGTTGTGTTTTCAGAGTCCCCAATATATCAGTTTTGAAATTCTCCAGTAAATTCCCAATCCTTGTGCGGGTTACTCCTCCACTGGAGATCTTGTTGTCCCTTGTGAGCATGTCATGTTCCATTGGTTTTAGCCTTGTACTGCCTCTGGAACTCTTGATACACAAATCAATAATGTCAGCAAAATTTTCTTAGTAGATGTCACCTTTTCCCATAATATTTAGTGTTTCAACCCATTGTTCCTTCATCTCTTTAATTAATGTTGTTTTTAATACATTGTTAGGTAAGGGTAATGATGCATAAGGAGATCTCTGAAGATTATATTGAAAACATTCAACATACTCTTCTTGTTGGGTTGTGTTATATTCTTTCCATGACTAACCTACGTAGTGAATCGGGGGGGCGGTAGCCCCCCTCTGTCTGGGGGGTTTGTGGGGGGCGGGTAGCCCCCCTCTACGGGGTTTGGGGCAGCGCCCCGAGAAATTTTTTTTTGGACCCTATATTAGGTTGGGCGAACCTACCTATGGTTTTTGATCCATGGTTTTGGACGCGATGGTTTTCGGTCCATGGTATTGGATGCTTCGCATGTATAAATATGTATTGTAACATTGAAAGGAATATAATGAAAAAATCAAGCTGGTAGTCTCGGTTTTGAGATCCAGTGGGAAATCTCTGTGTATATCTGTTTTATGGGTTATGCTCTCGCATTTTTATTTTCTTGTGATTTAGAATTCGTATGCAGGTAATTTCTGTACGGGATTAAAACCTACAATCTTCATCCTATAAATGCATCTATATTGGCTAGCCAAGGTATCCCTAAGATCAAAGGATGTTCCCCCAGGTTGGATTTGGGTTGTAAGATAAGAATGTTAGTCTAATACCTCCAGAAGGCTATTGTGATTACTATGTTCTTAAATACCCCGCCAGGTTTAACACGAGACCTGCTTTCTAATTCAAGTATAGTAAGATGACATAATATTTATGACCAACTGCTAAGGATTCCTCCTCGCTCACTGTGTAATTGAGCTCAATCGGAGTTAAATTTTTTCTTATGTAGTAAATAGCATAAGGTTTCCTCTCCTCTAGTTGGCCCACAAACTCACTAATGAAAATATCAGATGCATCTATAGCTATGTGAAACAACAGTTCCCAATTAGGTCCTTGTAAAACTGGAACTGCTAATACACAACATTTTAGCTTCAAAAAGGCCTGCTCACACTTTCAGGTCCATAGAAAGTTGACATCCTTCATAAGCAAAGAGAATAATGGTGATGCAATTTTTGAAATTTTTTCTAGAAATCTTCTGTAATACCTTGCATGCCCCAAGAAAGTACGTACCTCTTGTTGTGTCTTAGGAGTAATAATTTTCAGAATTACCTCTATTTTAGTAGGGTCTGCCTTGATCCTATCATAAGCAATGTAGTGTCATAGAACGATCCCTTCAAGTAATCATCATGTGACATTTTTAAGTGCTCATAGAAACACTATTCTGTACACAACATTCCAACACTTTTTCTAAATTAGCTAATGCTATTTCAAAAGCATTTCCATAAGGTGTAAAATAATCCATGAATATTTCAAGGCAGTCATTGAACAAATCAAAAACAATTCCCAGTATTACCCTCTGAAAGGTTGTTGGTGCATTGCAGAGTCCAAAAGGGAGTACTCTGTATGCGAAAGTTCCCCAAGGGAAAGTAAATGTCATTTTATCTTGATCTTCCGAGGCATTCTGTATTTGGTTGTAGCCACTAAATCCGTCTAGAAATGAAAAGAAATTTTTTCTAGAAAGGGTGTCAAGGACCTAATCTATAAATGTTAAAGGAAAATGGTCCTTTTGAGTGGCCTTAATGATTTCTTTGTAATCCACACAGACTCTCGACTTTCCATTCTTCTTAGGAATGATGACAAGTGACTACACCCACTGACTATCAGATATTGGATAAATAAAGTTAGCACTCGGGATTTTTTGTAATTCCTCCTTCACTAACTCCTTCAGTGCAAGGTTCATGCGGTGTTGTGGTTGCCTAACTAGTTTGCATCCATCTTTAAAATAAATACGGTGAGTGGATAGGTTAGAGTGGATCCCTTTCATATTTGTATAGTCCCATGCAAATGCCTTTTTGTATTTTTGTAACAGTTGTAACAACAATTGGTTTTGCTCAGCAGTCAAGTTGGGGTTAATGTTTGGAAAATTCCTTGATTCTATTTCAATTAGACTAGTGCTAGTGTTCGGAGTGGTTATCATTTGTTCAAAATCTATATCTTCAACCTCCTCTTTCTACTTTGAATTTTCAATGGAAGCGACAGAAAGTGACTTACTAATAAAACCATTAATGATGTTGTCTTCTATATCATCCTTGAAGTATTGGGATTTTCCTAGAGTGAGGAGCGGTAGGGAAAGATTTGATTTGGGATCAAAATCATCCCACCAGGGATTATAAAAATCCACAATTGGTTTTGGGGAGTAAAGATTAAGATTCATTATAGCCTGGCCATCCGAGATTGCCATAGATCCATATATTCATCCTATAAATGCATCTACAATGGCCAACCAAGGTCTCCCTAAGTTCAAAGGATGTCCCCCCAGATTGGATTTGGGTTGTAAGATAAGAATGTCAGCCGGATACCTCTAGAAGGCTATTGTAATTGCTATGTCCTCTAATACCCTACCGGGTTTAACATGAGACCTGTTTGCTAATTCAAGTACAATAGGATGACATAATACTTATGACCTTTAGTGTATTTGGTATCACAACTGTAACAAACCCTTTTTCTCTTTTTTCTTCCAATTTTTTTGGTGTCAACCTTGTAGGTTGTGGATGGCTAGGGGCAGTAACACTTCCATCTTTATGATTGTGAGTGGTAGGCTTCCTTGTTGCCATAATTTTTCTTTCCATTTTTCTTGCCAACATGAATGCCTTCTCCAACGAATCTAGTTCCCAAAGACGAACCTCATGTTGGATGTTATCTTTTAAAGTCCCTATAAACACATCAATTCTATGCTCCTCTAGAATATCTTTTACCCTTATATTCAATTTTTAGAAGTCCTCAATGTGCTCCATCATTGAACCCTTTTGTTTGAGATTTATCAATTGGCTAAAAAAGGTGTTTCTTTTTGCATCCTCATAATGTGCTATCATTTCATCCGTAAAAAAATACCAAGTGACAATTTGCTTACAAAATAAAAGCCATCGATACCATACAAACTGATTTGGTTCCAAATATAAAGTTGCAATGCATACCTTTTGTGTGTTTTGCACATTATGGAGATCGAAAAATTGCTCCATCTGTAGTATCCATTATTGGAAATAATACTGAGAGGGGGTGGTGAATCAGTATTAGCAAATAAATAACATTTTTACAATTTTATTCTTAGATTCATATACGATGCTTCAGTTAAAGCAACTCGCGTGTATATGCAACTGTGTTTTATGCAACTAGTGTATATCAGCAAACTTATGATTTAGTTAGTTGATCTTTAATGAGTGCATCAGAACATTATTAACCATATAAATAGTAAACAGGTGCAGTAAACCAGAATAGATCATTACACATAAGAAGCACACATGAACAACATGATATAAGGTGGAAACCCAATGCAGGACAAAAACCACCTATTGTTGTTTTCTTTAAGATAAGAAAAACATGTTTACAATATTTTACTGGCTCAAAATCGTACCAGTACGCAAGCACCCACGTGCAGAAGGCTACAACCTTCTCTCGTTCTCCAGCTACTACTGGAAGGGAGATACAACCCCCTAGCTCTTGTACTAGCCGATCCGTTTACTAGTACGTAAGCGCTGGCCTACTGAAGGCTCCAACCTTCACTCGTTTTCTAGCTGCTACTGGAAGGGATCTACAAGCCACTAGCTCTTTTATTGGCCGGTTTGTTTACCAGTATGTAGGTGCCGGCCTACAGAAGGCTATGACCTTCTCTCTTCCACCAGGGACCATGTTTCATAAATTTTCATACCGGATACTCCTGAAGCACACCACCATATTCTGAAGGCCACGTTTCATCCAATTTTCATACTGGACCCATCAACATCATTGAAGCACAAAATAAATCACCACTGCAATACAACTATTGCATCAACCAATCATCAATCTCTGAATCACCCAATACTAAATCATTGAAACCCTGTCAACAAAACATAGTCACCAGAACACAGAGTAGAACACAAAACTCTACAACAACAACCAGATCCAACTGCAACTTCAAATATCAAATATTATAATGTATACGCTACATGGCTATGTCAAACCAGCATGTATACACACTTTTACCAAAGCCAACCCATGTACAGATCTGCAAATATTTACTCATAACTTTGCAGCTATTCCAAACATCAGTCATACCCAGATCATAACATTTATACAATAAAACATGCGCCAATAATTTATATCTAGTCTATCCATGATCAAACCACATAATGATAATGCATTCCAAGCCTTATGATCTCGATCCACCATCCATCATCAACCTCATAGGTGCATCCTTGGTTCAAATCAAGAAAAGCATCACAAACCCATAACCAGCATGCTAAATCTCACACTTCATCAGATATTCAATCCTTGCACCTTTTATCTTTGGCCTAATGATCTTCTTCTCCTTATATAGGTTTAGGCCTCTCTCAATACCACGGTCCAAAACCACATAGGATCAATACCTTGGACCCAATACTTGGGGTCAATACCTCGGACCAAATACCAAAATACCATGGACCAAATACCACGAACCAAAACTTAGTTTTCCGACATGTACGTGCCTTTCCTTCTGTGAAAGTGTGTGTGCAATATATGCATCCTTGTATATAGTGAACCTGCATGTATACACTACTTGGTATATAGCGAAACTGTGTATATACGCGACTTGGTATATAGTGAATCTGCGTGTGTACACGACTTGGTATTAAGTGAACCTACATATATACGCGACTTGGTATATAGTGAACCCATGTATACCTTTCTTTCTTCATTCTGTGAGTCTGAACTATGATCTGTCATCTGAGTGAGTTTCCATCAAGGACAACACTTGATTCATACTTGTATCATAACGCCAACAATTTCCCCCTTTGGACTTGATGGCAACAACCACACCAAGTCACTCTCCCCCTTTGACATCAAGGGCAAAGGGCAGACTAAGATATTTTCTCCCTTGAGATACATTATGTTGTCCATACTCCCCCTGAGTACATGCTAAAATCTCTGATTGAGCTGCCCCTTTGTACATGCCAAGATGTACCAATCTATCCATGCTCCCCCTGAGCACATGCAGAGTCTGCAAAGATATTTTTCAAAAGAATAACATGACTCTACAACTCAACTAAGTGAGTATGAAATTCCTATCACCAATGGCTCATACATACATCAATATCCCAACCAAGTGGGGATACACCATTTTGACTCATCCACCCAACCAAGTGGGGATATACCAAATGTTTATACATGACTGAAATAGACATTATTACATCATCCTTCCCATGCAAAGTGGGGTTACAA
>APFE031665524.1:16368-35555 GCA_000404065.3 Pinus taeda
GGGATATACCAAATGTTTATACATGACTGAAATAGACATTATTACATCATCCTTCCCATGCAAAGTGGGGTTACAAATTGGGTCTTTTCATGACCTTTACATCAAATGATATACATGACTTTTATAATAATGACCAGCAATCTAAACAAGACCATGATAGTCATCAGCAACTATCGTACACCATATATGATCTGTACCATAAGCATCTGTCACCAGCATCCAGACCTGTAACCTGAAATCCATTCTCTTGGCAAACCAACATAAGCATGATCACCAAAGGCCTCTAACCATAATGCCAACAATGCATTATTTGAGGCATATGATCCCCCTAAACCTATGCCATTTGTTCACTGTCAGATCTAATCATGCATATATCAGCAGGAAGTATCAAGGCATCATCGTCATCAAGTTAGGATGAAAAGCACTTCTAAACAACATCTTATGAGTCAACACATTTCCACACATCATTAGCAAATTGTAACCATCATCAAACAGAGCAAATAATTGACTGGACCATATCAGACCCTTTTTTCTTGAGTTTATCCCACTGCTTTTCCTCAAACCAACATATACGTGACTGTGCAGCTTCAAACTCGCGTATACAAGCGACTTGTCTTTATGAAACTTGCGTATGAGATTTAGAACACTGAGGTTCTACACCTTTAGCTCCCTCTATGTCTGTCATGTCTGTATACTCTACTATGCCACATATTTCTAACTGTACTTCCTTTTTCTTCCATATCTTCGACTGTGATGATGTTTTCTCCTTTTGGTATGGTGCCCAAAGTCTTCTCCTGCATTCCTTTGCTATATGTCCAAGCTTGTTACATGCATAACATCTTACATGTTTCATATTCCTTATGTAACAGTCAACTGCTTTGTGACAAAACATATTGCAAGAAAAACAATACCCCTTAAAGTACCTGGAATGAGATGATTTTTCTGTGTGACGGTCTTGAAGCATTCTACTTCTGCATCTGGCTACAACATGTCCACAATTATGACACACATAACATTCAACATTATTCATCAGAGAAAATAAACCTCTATCACTTCTACGGTTAGGAGCAAAAGATTTTCTTTGAAGATTTTCTTTCCTTGGTTGTTGATGGGGTTGACCTCTCATGACCATTTCAGATTTTTCATTAGAGTTCCTTGCCTCACCTTGTGAGCTAGATTCTTCTTCAATAGATTCATAAAAACCAAGACCAATTTTGATAGTAGGTGACCTTTGACTACTAAGAATATCATCCAAAATCTTAGTATTGTCTTGAAATCGTAATATTTTATCCTTTTCTTCTAATTTACCTTTCAAGATATTTACCTCAACTTGATGTTGTTCTTCCTTTTCCAGATATTGCTTCTTCAAGATTTCTTCAAACTTTATTCCTTGTTCCACTTGTTGCCTTAGTTTTAGAATATCATTTTCTTGTTCTTCATTCCACTCTTGCAACATTTGACATACTCTGAAGGCACACTCCAGCTGAGCTTTTAAGATGATAACTTCTTCTTTGAGGACACTCTCCCTTTTGTTAAATAGATCTTGTTGATCTATGATTTTATCTAATGCTTCATTTTCTTGTTCATCTTCAATCTGAGGTGATTCAGAATTTGAATACTTACTTCCACTTAACAGTAAGCTGTCACTATTCCTTTGAGTTGTCTTCTTCTTCTGACGTTCTTTCTTTCCCATTGTTCTACGAATCTCCTTCAAGCGATCAAGCTTCTACCAAAGGACCTGCTCTA
Organism: Pinus taeda; assembly: GCA_000404065.3. NCBI lineage: Eukaryota > Viridiplantae > Streptophyta > Pinopsida > Pinales > Pinaceae > Pinus > Pinus taeda. The sequence continues at coordinate 18,115 of APFE031665524.1, forward strand.
ATACCAATTGTTGGAAATAATACTGAGAGGGGGCGTGAATCAGTGTTAACAAATAAATAACCTTTTTACAATTTTATACTTAGATTCATATACGCTACTTCAGTTAAGGCAACTCGCGTGTATACGCAACTATGTTTAATGCAACTAGTGTATATCCAGCAAACTTATGATTCAGTTAGTTGATCTTTAATGAGTGCATCAGACCATTATTAACCATATAAACAGTAAACAGGTGCAGTAAACCAGAACATATCATTACACATAAGAAGCACACATGAACACCATGATATAAGGTGGAAACCCAATGTGGGACAAAAACCACCTGCTATTGTTTTCTTTAAGATAAGAAAAACCTATTTACAATCTTGTTCTGGCACAGACTCATACCAGTACGCAGGAACCCACCTGCAGAAGGCTACAACCTTCTCTCATTCTCCAGTTACTATTGGAAGGGAGATATAACCCCCTAGCTCTTGTACTAGCCGATCTGTTTACTATTACGTAAGCGTCGGTCTACTAAAGGCTCCAACCTTCACTCGTTTTCTAGTTGCTACTGGAAGGGAGCTCCAAACCCCTGGATCTTGTACTAGCTGGTATGTTTACTAGTATGTCGGTGGTGGCCTACAAAAGGCTACGACCTTCTCTCTTCCTCAAAGGACCATGTTTCATAAATTTTCATACTGGATACACCTGAAGCACACCACCTATTCTGAAGGCCACGTTTCATCCAATTTCCATACTGGACCCATCAACAACATTGAAGTACAAAATCAATCACCACTGCAATACAACTATTGCATCAACCAATCATCAATCTCTGAATCACCCAATACTGAATCACTGAAACCCTGTCAACAAAACACAATCACCAGAACACAGAGTAGAACATAGAACTCTGCAACAACAACCAGATCCAACTGCAACTTCAAATATCAAATCTTATAATGTATACGCTACTTGGCTATGTTAAACTAGCATGTATATGTGCTTTTACCAAAGCCAACCCATGTACATATCTGCAAATATTTACTCATACATTTGCAGCTATTCCAAACATCAGTCATACCCAGATCGTAACATTTATAAAATAAAACATGCATCAATAATTCATATCTAGTCTAGCCATGATCAAACCACATAATGATAATGCATTCCAAGCCTTATGATCCCAATCCATCATCCATCATCAACCGCATAGGTGCATCCTTGGTTCAGATCAAGTAAATCTTCACAAACCCATAACCAGCATACTAGATCTCACACTTCATTAGATATTCAATCCTTGCACATTTTCACTTTGGCCTAATGATCTTCTACTCCTTATATAGGTTTAGGCCTCTCTAAATACCATGGTCCAAAACCACGTAGGATCAATACCTTGGACCCAATACTGGGGTCAATACCTCAGACCAAATACCAAAATACCATGGACCAAATACCACGGACCAAAACTTAGTTTTCTGACATGTACGCGCCTTTCCTTCTATGAAAGTGTGTGTCTATGATATACATGTCCTTATATATAGTGAACCTGCGTGTATACACTACTTGGTATATATCAAACCTGCATATATACGTGACTTGGTATATAGTGAACCTGCGTGTGTACACGACTTGGTATATAGTGAACCTACGTATATACGCGACTTGGTATATAGTGAACCTGTGTATACCTTTCTTTCTTCATTTTGTGAGTCTGAACTGTGATCTGTCATCTGAGTGAGTTGCCATCAAGGACAACACTTGAGTCATAACTGTATCATAATGCCAACATCCATGTTCTAGGATCCTTGCTGTCAAACTTCCTCATATCGATCTTTGGAACATGGTGGTTCTTCAATCCGATGTGAGAGTCTATGAAATCATGATTAACATTTATTTTGTTCCCATCATGAGTTTTCTTTACTACCCTTTCACCATTAGTAAGAATTTCTTGTAGAAACTTTTTCAAATCTGTCTTCAAATCTTCCATGCTTGTCTTCAAATCTGTCTTAAAATCATCCATCTTAGCTTCCACATTGTCCATCTTAGCTTCCACGCCATCCATCTTAGCTTCCACGTCATTCATCTTAGCTTATACGCCTTTCATTAAACCATCCATCTTAACTTCCACGCCTTTCTTTAAACCATCCATCTTAGCTTCTACATCTTTCTTTAAACCATCCATCTTATTTTCTGTTACTTTTTGTGCGAGTGAAATTTGTTGCACTTGGTCTCGTAATTTTGATATATCATATTGCATATCTTCCTCTTCTTCATGAGTCATGCTAGAGCTTTCAGGTTTCTTACTAGGTGTTTCCATTTTCTTTCTTCAGGGCATCAATTATTGATAATAATGCTTCACTGTTCCCTTTGAATTCCTTCAAACTAATTTTTTAAACCAAGCTTATGCAAAAAATTTAAAAAAACTACACACACTTTTTCACTTTGTAGGAGCTCAATATTGAATCTGATGTATCTTTTTAATTTTGGATCTCCCAGGTCTAACTTTTCTTCCTGTAGTAACCCTCTGAGTAATATTTCTAACCCCTCAAGTCTGATCAAGATTGGATTCTCCAATGAAGATTTATGCCAAATCTCCCACAATGACCTAAGTATATACTGGTTCAATAGAGCGAAATAGTATGATGTTCCGCAGGTCACTGTTTCAACCTAAGGTTCTGAAAATGGTAGTCAGAAAACTACAGTCCATCCTTTTTCTGAAACTTCTTACAAAAATTCAATCCGATGCTTAGAGAGATAAAGTTATGAATATTTTCCAAAGGTGACCTGTTTGGAATGTATTTTAGGGGTCTGCAAAAACCTTAACTTCCTTAGATTATATCTCTAAAAATATAGCATGACAGGATCTAAAATTCAGATCCGAGGTTCAAACTAATTTCTTCTTAAATGGGTTCTTTTTTAGCTTCTGCAACTTCATAGAGAAAGTTTTATAGCAAACATTCCATGATGACCTGTTTTAGATGAAATTCTGGAGCGTGCAAAAACCCTAGAATCCAAAGCTCTGATACGAAATGTTATGAAATGAACTCACAAAAAAGAAAATATAGATCAATGCCTTATAATTCAGCCCCTTCGAGGGGAAACCTCCTTTACATTACACAAACGAACAATTATTGGATGATACAAATGAAAAGACCTCCTTTCTATATATAGGAGACTAAGGAGTCACATTATAACCAAGACGACCTAACAATAATAATATAAAGGTACAAAAATAACAATAGTGGAATTCTATGGGGCACAATAATAACAATAAGGGGTACAATGACAATAGTAATGGGGGAATCACTAGTACTATAGAGACCTAACAATCACACCCTTTCTACCAATAGGGACATCTTACTTGCCTCTATGCAAGATCGTGGTCAAGGCATTACCGTATGACCCACTGTTGGGACTCCTACACCAAACGGTTTGAGGTCTAATTGGGACTTCTTACCGGGGAGATCCCCTGACATGTTGGTGGGTCTAGCACCTTAAATGGTTGACTAATGCAAATTCCTCTTCGTCTTCTTTGGATAAGGTCCCATCTCTAGTATTCTACCTTATCTCCTCATGTACCAAATCGGACCATAGGCATTCCCAATATGGTATTTTATCCCTCCCATTCACCGAATCTTGGTACTTGTGCCAGTTCTTGGGAAGGCCTAGAAGGGATAGGCTTACTAAATCATCCTATGCTATAGTAACACCAACTTGACCAATTTCATCACGACATTGTGTGAACCTACTCAAGTACTACGGAATTGTGTCATTCTTTTGTATCTTGATATTTTGAAGCTTGTCCTTGAGTGCTAGCTTCCTATAGTCACTAACGTTCTAGAATATATCTATCAATGCATGCCACAATTCAAAAGGAGTCTTTTTCCCATGGATATTTGAGACAATATGGTCTCGTACTCCCTCCAACATGATCCTCCTCACCTTGGCTACACACTTCCTCCAATCTCCTATATTCTGAGTATCAGTTGTTTCCAGTTTCTGGATATCATTATCAATGAATTCCTTCAACCCATTATCTTCCATAATTGTCTCCATGTGGTCCTTCCAAGAAACATAATTTTTGCTTCCCTTAAGGGCATACTCAAGCCTTAGTCCATAGAAATCCATCCTGCTAGCTCTGAAGAATTGATCCTGCAAATTCGATCCTCCTGCAATAATAAGTTTGAAATATCTTCTCTATTGTGAATCTTACTATGATACCATGTATAAATTTAATGTGTATATCTTAAACTGCTCATGTAATTTACTAAAACACGAGATTCAAATCTACTCTACTCATATGTGGAATTCAATTTACGATTGAGAAGACAAATCATAAACATGCATCAATATTTATCATGCACAAATAGATATTTATTTAGGGGAAGTCAATTGCTCAAAACCCCTTCCGATATCTATTGCAGTAATCAAATAATAGAGAATAAATACAATGCTTTCTCAAGCCTGAGCAAAACCTGCAACTATATATTCTATTCCTCTGCCTCACTAACTAACTCTAGCCAATACTTAACCAATTTTCAAACCCTATAAGCTCTGATTTCCTTAAGTTATTCCTTGAGTAATTAGGCCCCTATTGAATAGGAATTTCCCTCAATTGGATTGTGTACTTCCTTTAGGCTGTTCCTCTAACTATATGCACCACCAGTGCACTTCGGAATAGTCTACAATTGAGAGTACACTGCCTTGGAATATCCATCTCAACTGGGTAACTCAAATTATCTGCATGCATGAGCTAATTTAGGTTGATTGATTAGTTAATTGGTAGATCACCGAGTGAGTTGAAGTTACACTTTCACAACTTGACCTTCCACTAGTTCTTCTAACATTTAGAATGAGTTTAACTGGTCATAACTCAATTTAATTGTAACAGCCCTAGGTTAAGAGTTCATGTAATAAAAATTAATAAAGTTAAAATAAGACCACAGGAAAAGGAAACTTATTTCAAGCTAAATTTTGGGAAAAATATCCTGGTGGGAATCACTTGTTGTGTTTTATGGCTAAGGATTTTAAAAGGGAAAAAGTTATTTTTGGCACATTATTTATGAAAATAATGGAAATTAAAAGAAAAGGAAGGTGAAAGGTCACAAGTTTCATGTGAGGATGAAAATGAAGGAGAATAATAGAAAATTGAAGAAATTAGTGGCATGAATGATAAAAAGACCTGAGAGAGTCAATTGGCAACCTTTTGTCAGCTTAGTTTTCAAATTATTCTTAGAGAGGAGAAGAGCACCAAGAAGAGAAGGAAGGAAAGAAAGAAATCAAATGAAAGGAAAGCAAAAGAAGGACAAGGAAGGTGAGGATAAAGAAAGGAAATGTTAGATTGAGAAGCTTCAATAGGAATAGTTTGTCAAGGTTGAAAGAGTGTACATGCTTGTCATCTGCACACAATGTGATACAACACCATGATACGTCTGCAGAGTGCCTTTCATGTGCTTTTAATCTTTTCTTTTTTGTGGACGTATTCAAACTTTGAACGTGTTGGTTTACATTGCTTTATCTTTCTTGTTTGATGGTTTACCTAAATATAGTTCTTGCTAAACATGTCATCACCTACATGGGCCAACCAATGTGCCAGTGGCTGCATTGGAAATATCACTTCACGTGAGAAGGTACATGTATTGTTTAGCTTAGGAGTATGAGTAGTGTTTTCTTTCCTATTGGATTTTGCTTTCTTGTCTTGCTTTTTATTACTTGTTTTCACTTTTGTGTTATTGATTTCCTTTGATTGCTTGTTTGTTTGTTTATGCACCCATAGGATTAGCTTCCCATGAAACCGTGTTTGGCTTTCTTGAGACAAGTAGGGTGAAATACAAGAGGACTTGTACAACTACCAACATTTGGTTAACTGTGTATTCCCTCTCCTTATGAAGATATTGTGTTTCTTTTAGTCAATGATTCCCTTATGGAAAATACGTTCCTTTCAAATTGAATCCTCGTGAAATCACAATGCTTGCACTTTTAACTAGTAACACCCACTATTTTCTATTTTCGATTAAACCTTATCAACTCAGTCAAGTAGAGTAAGGTAAGGGGGGGAACCTTAACAAGTATGTCAGAAGTATAAACACCCTTCTTTGAAGAGACAACCTCTTTTTCTCTCAATAAGTTGGGATCCCTCTTTCACCTCATGAAATAAATAAGTGCCTATGCATAGTTCTTTGAAAAATGAAAAATGAAAAACAAAATAGAGGCAAAAGAAGAGAAAGGCTTCCTGTGTGGAGAGGTGAAGCAAGCAACTCTGTCGGGATACTGTATAGGCTCGCTTGTAGTGGAGCAATGATTGTGTTCCTAAAGTGGCTACATCAGGGTACTATCCAGCTCTGTTGTTAGCAGAGCAACACCAGAGATGAAACTAAAAATCTGAAAGTCTATATTAATTATGCATCAATATACCCCTTATCCTCAATCGAAACAACTCAGTTGACTTGGCTTGATATGTGTGCTGGCCGATCAAGAGAATGGTAGGGACTAACCTTTAAATCAAGATAGTGAAGGAACCATGACAATCAAAGAATCAAAAAATACTTCTGAAATAGTTAGACTTGCTTTACACGAGACAAGGTCCATATAGAGAGTTGGAGTTCTACTAGTGTGTCGCAAATGTTGTAGTGGCTACAACCACCCTCCAAAATTTTTCCTACGCTTCATTTTGGATCCTCTCTACTAAAATCCAAGCAGCTCATATTATGCTAAACCAGGTACTTATGCTTTCTTTGAGTTTAGCTTTTCCTTTATAGAATGTTTTTTCTTGCTCGCTTTGTCATCTAACCAAAATTTGACCTCTGACTTGGTTGCAATCCAATTCTAGATCTGCCTTAGTGAGTTGCGCAATCCTAGAGGGCAACCAACTTTTCTCTTAGGAAATGTGCAGTTCAAGCCAATAGTGAGCTTCGGCTCTAGAATTGCGCAGACCCAGCTGGAAGGTTTCCTTCAGCTAGGAAACTACACAGAGCATGACAGGTAACTAGAGCCACTCAGCCTAGGAATTGAGCAGAAGCATTCCCTCAGTAGATGCCCGATGCATGTGCCAATGAGTTGCCCAGTTCTCCCCGGAACTGTGCAATTTCTACATGCATTCATGACAGCTTTTCTCAAAAAATGAAAAAGAAAAAAGTGAAAGAGCATCCCTTAAAATAGGGATCTATTTTTAGCAGTCATAGTTACACTTGAGATATTTTTTAAAACTGCGACCATGTGTCATTTTTTCCTAGATTTTTGGCCTTCATGTCATAAACCCTAAATCAAACAAATCTATTTAATGGATGCCACCATAGCTCATTTTCACATTTGATCTTGGATCTATGGAATTCGCGAGGATATCTAGGAACCTTTAGCACAGTTAGCACAAATTTTTCTGGGAAAGTCTTGCTTTTCTAGTCTTTTGCTACTTTTTCTGTCGCTTTTGTTTCCTTGGCTTGTGAGAGTGTTGTTTTACCCGTTTTATTGAATAAATGATAGTGTTTTGATTTTTCTTAGCTCATAGAAGAGTTGTTTTAAGTTTTTCATTGCCTTTCCTAAGTGTCGCATGCATAACCTATTTTTTGCACTAGCAGACATTGTTGCAACAAATCTCTCCACAAGCTTCATTGTTCTTCTGTTTGACTAATTCTTGCACTTTTTATGATTACATGCATCACCATTCCCTCATATATACACCAACCATCACTCGCACTTTCATGTCTGCTCGTTTTTATGTTTCCCTTGGGCAGATATGGGCTCCCTTGGCCCGAATCACATTCCTAGATCTCAAGGCTCTGCCTTGGATCTAGGAATTGTGTAAAGGCTACCAAGAACTGGCTCCAATTGTGCAGTTCCAGGAGCCAGTCCTAAAGCATTGGCCACTAGGATTACATAATGCACATTCCCAGCCAACACAACCCAGACTAAACTGTGCACTGCACAGTTCTATTCATCATCTCCTCCCCACTAGTAGATGGGACTGAGCAATGCACAGATCTAGCTGACAGTCACTCACCTCTGAAACCCAAAATTGCCCAATCTTGCCCAACAGTTACCCTATTTATTTCTTGGTTTGTTCTTGAATTTCTTTTGGTTTCAAGCTAACATCCCCATGCCATGAGTGTCCTCTTTGTCTCTAGGTACAACATTTGTTGAGCATCTCTTCAACAGTGCAGGTAAGATGGCTTCCAAGAGAGTTGCATCAAAGGATACTATCGAGAGAAGCATTGGAGATGTAGTGGAACAAGTGTCAATGAAATTTCCAGTCTATGCAGACACACAACTATTCATATAGAAGGACATGAAGGTAACATGGCAGGAAATCAAGGATATATTTGTAGGAAGCTTCAAGGAATATCTATAAGATTGGTAGGTCTATTTCAACATCCACAAGTCAGGCTTATATAAGGTTGCATGTAGGTACCCTTCCTTCCCATGTGCATACATCATTCACTGGATTGTCTCACATACCAATCCTAAGACAATGACATTGAACAGTGCCAATGGAACACAAATTGCTACCTTTAGGATGAAAAACTATCATCAAATGTATCACTTACCGCAACTGGTGAACTGCATGTATGAACTTTTCTATGCCCCCAACAACAATGTGAACACTAGAGACATTATAAAGCATTGGGTGAAAGAGCCGTCGAAGTTCATATTGACACCCAATCATGTTCACAAAACTAAGTCACTCAGAAAGGCCTACCAACTCTTGACCATATTTGCATGTCGATAGTATGGTCAAGGGAATGTTGGATTGATGGGGCATAACCCAAGATCAACGTTATCTACACCAACCAACAAAACCCTAACTACTGGCCCTTTTGGACTGTGTAGCGTAGGCTTTTGTCTCACCCAAAGCAGTATTGGGGGATGACAAAACCAGGTTTCTGCATCCAGAGGCCTGTGTGATGGGTTCCTGCAGTCTTATGGCTTAGATCTATCTTCGCACACCTTTAACCCTTCTGAACATATAATTACTGTAAAACCCTTTAAACAACTTCCAGATCTTTGTGAAGGTTCCTAATTATACTTAACATGCATAAATATTATAGATCTACTAGTTTCACGCAACAAATAATTATTAATTCATGAAAATCACAATACACAGCGAAGATACATAAACTTGTAGAAGTAATAAATAAGACACAAGTGCATCAGAATTGGTTCAAAACTGTCTTTATTAAGTATATTCAATTTAGTACAAACTTATTTTCCCTACGCACTCAGCTACAGGGGCCCTCGCACTCAGCCTGCAAACTTACTAAGGTGTCCATGCACTCAGCTGCAAGAGCCTTCACCTTTTGCCTAAGTAAACATACCTTTCATGTCTAAGCACCTTTCCCTTACAATGATTCTTAACAAAAATTTACTTCTCTAGACTTGATATGACTCATATATATATAGAATTTTCTGTACAATACCATGGTTTTCGGACCATGGGTGGGTCTCAAAACCACTCTATTACTTACCCTCCCAAGGGACTAAATTCCCTTTGAATCATACTAGCTTCACACTCTGCTTCCACATTTCCCGTAGAATTTACATTAGTTATAAAAAGATATTACAAAATTTACCAAAACTTAACCAAAATGACCCCAAGGACCCTATCCAAATAGAGAGCACAGAGACCTTTCTGCAGAATTGGGTGGTTGTGTTGGACTCGTTGGTGAATGACGAAAGGCCATTCAACTGGTCAGATATGTTGGCTCTTCAGTTGAAAGTGCATGTGACTAATTCCTGGAATTTTCCCAAGGATGAGCAAGCAAGATTTTATATGTCTGCATACCTACTTTATGTAATATGTGCCCAGCGTCAGTTTCCTAGCATGGGTTGGACATGGAAACCATCAGAGACTGTTGTGAACATTTATTGCAAGTCTATCTGACCATTTCATCATCCCAATTTACAAGTTGATATTTGAGCAAGATCCACCTTGCATGTCCCAAGAAGCGATGGAGGCATTACTTAACATTGCAGATTAGGATACCTCACCCAGTGGCACCTTCAAAAGAATGTTTAGTGGAGAGAAGCCTTTGCATCTGATACCAAGGTTTTCCATAGATAAGTTGATCATGCAAGAGGGTTGCATATCACATCTCCATAGGGTTATCAACATGACTGCATAGGAGGAAGAAGGAACCATGGTCTTCTCTTCCTTTGTAGATTGGATTGTACAAGATCAAGAGCTTGAAGGATGTGGATGCCGAGGCCAAAGACTTAGAAAAGTTTGATTTCACCACCAAGGACTACAATCCGTACGATCCCCACTATATTTGCAAGAACCACTATGTGAAGGTGTATTATCCATGGATCCAAGGGACATTTCACTGGGCAAAGAAAGATACCTGGAGTACTATTACAACTCCTCTAAGCTCAATGAATCAGTCAGCATGGTTGTAGAATGGAAAGTTTCTCTGCATGCAGCAGCACCGTAGGAAGCAACAACAACAGTAGCAGTGAGCAAAAAACTGGCATAGGACAAAGCCAAGAGGAAGATTTCTAAGAACCCAGAGGCTAAGAAAACTACAATTTCAAAGAAGATCCTCTTGTTGAGAAAGAAAATTTGGCTATGGAGATGAAGAGGCAAAAATGTATAAAGAGATTAGAACGAAGGAAGAGAGAAGCAAAGGTTGGAGGATGCAGAAATGAAGTTGCAGGAAACGGAGAAGAAGATGAAAGAAGAGTAGGAGATAAGAAGGAGAGAGAGGGAAGAGAAGAAGAAATAGGAACAAGAAGAAGGGAAAAGAACGATGACAGAGAAAACTGCACCCATATAGGTTGAGGATTCAGAAAATCCAACAGATGAAGAAGAGGGTGAGCAGCTCCAAGACTGAGAACTTGCTCAGCAGATTGAGAAAATGGTTGAAGAGATGGACACGGAGTTGGCATAAGGGCCGCGGGACTAAGGTACTGATGTCATGCCTAGAGCATCTAAGGTAACCATGCAGTCTCCACCACCTCCAGTATCAAAACCAGTCTTGAGCGACAAAGGAGAGGTTGTTCTCCTTGATGATGATCTGGTGATGGATGTGTACAATCTGTCATTTAATGAATTGCAACAGATGATTTTACAGGTGAGGAGAAATTGTTTCCCGGATGATCACACGTCACCTATACATATGAAGGAAAGGGTGATTGTGTCAGATATTAGAAAACATCTAGCTACCATGGTCAATGCCTCTAAGGCTTATGTAGAAGGAACGAGCTCAAGTGTCAAGTTCTTGTTAGAAGAGAATGATCATATGACAAAGGAATTAGAAGTGGCCAGGTAGAAGGTAGAACAATTTGCAAGATCTGCTATAGAAAATACTAGGAAAGAGATACTTGCTGAAGTATCAGCTCTTGAGACCACCATGTGGAAAATTTATGATGGATTGGTCATCGTGCACAAGGTCGTTGTCCATCTATATGGTTTTGAGTAGTACTGCATAAATATTGGCCAAACTCTCAAGGAAATACATGTTTTTATTGCACATGTACAGGAATGGACAATGAGATACAAGGGAGCCCCACTTTACTTGCACAAGAAAATGAAGCGATGGGCAGAGGTAGAGAAAGCACAGGTCCGGATGTTGATCCGGAACTATGAGAAACTCCCTCCGCTCATCATTAGCATTGTGGCTTCCTATGCACAATTGTTCAAAAGTTTGGATGTCGTGGTGAGGACACATAGGATCCCTTCAATTAGTTCCCTCACCCAAGCCATCGAGAAGAAACAAGTCTGGTTGGAGGTCGACATGTACATGGAGTAGTTAATGTGAGAGTCCACCAACGATGACTTGCATTTGAGCGCAGAAAACATGCAGAAGTACATTGGTGGTCCAACCACACTCAGGACAATGTTACACATGCTTCATGATGACTTGGACAAAGGCTCCAAGACCATATACCCAGAAGCCATGGAGGCAAGAGTCTGTTTCCAAAAAGACATCACCAAAGAGTATGGGGACAGCATAGCGCAATACCAATCTTGGTATCAGTTCGTCACCAAATACCATCAAGAGGATGTTCCCAAGTTGATATTTCCCCAAGCTTTTGAGTGATGATGTTTATCCCCAGTAGTAGCTATTGGGCCATTCGCCAAATGGGGCATAGATTTCATGACATGTAACCCCACCTCGGCCGAGGGGCATGGGTACATCATAGTCGCGGTAGACTATTTCACCAAATGGGCCGAGGCAATGGCTACATTAAACAACAGTGACGAAACGGCTACCCTTTTCTTTTTTAATCACATAGTCTCCAAATTCGGCATTCCACAGGCCATAGTCACAGAACATGGATCACATTTTCGCAATCACATGATGGTTGAGTTGGCTGCCAAATTAGGACTGTCCCACGACAGCTCTACTCCATACTATCCGCAAGCTAATGGACAAGTTGAGGCAATCAAAAAAGTCCTAAAGCGCATGATGCAAAGGATGATCGGAGTCCACAAACAGGATTGGCACCTAATCCTGTACTTGGCCTTGTGGGCATACCGGACATCGGTAAGAAATGCAACTGGGTTCACACCTTTTCAACTTGTGTACGGTCTAGAAGCAATCTTACCGGTTCAATGTGAAATCTCGTCCCTCAAACGCACAGTTGACCTTCTCCCTGGAACCTCAGAAGAAGAGGCTCATTTCTTGGAACTAATCCAATTGGATGAAACCCGTCGTGACGCAGCTTTGGCTAATGAAGCTCATAAGAAATGAGTCAAAGCACAGTTCGACAAAAATGTCAAACCTCGCGTCTTCTCGGAAGGTGACCTGGTCTTTCTTTACGACTAGGAATCCGATAAGTTGGGAGCAGGGAAATTCAAATCGTTATGGATAGGTCCCTATATTTTTAAGCGTGTATTAGCAAAAGGAGCCTACGAGTTGATGAACTATGATGGGATTCCACTGGCGCAACCTCGCAACGAGTTATACCTCAAGCGTTACTATGCTTGATTTCGCGTAGTAATTTTCATGCTTTTGTTACATTTTTGTTTTCGCCAAGAGAATTTATTTTGGTCAAGTAATCCTCTTTTTGCGTTTGTTGCAGATGCCAAACCCACTGGAATCATTCGTTGGGTATGCCGACGGAGCAAGTCGTAGTTCACGGAACCTGTCTTCTGCTGCATTGGCCATTTTCAATCCCAGCGGTGAGTTAGTAAGTTTCAGAGGAGTGTGTATTGGTCGGTCTACGAACAATATTGCTAAGTACAGTGCATTGATAGAACTCCTTTCTGATGCCATCACACATGGTATATGCCGATTTGCATCAGGCTAGACTCACAGCTCGTCATTCTACAACTCACCGACATCTATTCTGTATGAAATCCAGCTATCTATCACATGTTCCTAAGGGTCAAAATTTTGGAAAGACAGTTCAATTTCATCCAATATCAACATATTTCCAGAAGTTTAAACACATTAATGGACTCATTGGCAAATTATGTGTTAGATAGACATTTGCGACATTTATAAAAAGAAGCATCACATCAATATATGCAGGAGGATCATGTAACATAACCAAAATAAATCTCTGAAAATAAAAAATATATTTCATAACTATTTATAGTTCATACATAATGTTCTATAACCAAGACAAAATCGGTCAAATGACCCAAAACTCAAAATGCTAGGGGCCATCCTAGTCTAATGATGCTGGTCATAACAAGTCACCGTCTGTGCAATCATGCATAAGAGCCTAGTCCATCGACTCGGCACTCCAGTAGCATGTCACTGCAACCAGAGAGGCAGCCCGTTGGTCCTCACATCTCAGATACCAAGAGTAAGACCCTCGATCTATTCCTATAGTGCTGAAAGAGTCTCAACCACATCAAGGTCGCGAAGGATGGCCCTCCCAACAGCCTCTCCTGCTGGAGTGGCCGCTGGGTCTCTGCAGCGTACTGCTGGTCGAACTGGTCCAACATCTGCATGAGCACATGAGTTTTGATTAGTCTTGATCAAAAAACATAAGAACATTATAAAGAACAATGGACAGAGATATGGTCAGAAGAATTACCCATGGTACCCCACTGCTCGCCAACCAACAACACCAAATCTGGGTCACCTCGGAAATCCATACCAGCATATGGGAACCTGGCATAAACCATCTCCTGATGATCAAACCACTCGAAAAGGTCTCAGAAAAAGAAATCTGGGGTTGGCCAGCATGCCGATACATGAGGTCAACCCATCTCTACATCTGTGGTTCAGTCGGTGGAGGTAGGCCAAGTGAAATGTACTGCGGCTGCATCAATAGGATTCTCTCCAAGGCGAAAGTAATCAAAACAAAACCATAACCAAAGTTCTTGGATCTTCTGCTTTTCACCTTGGTCATTTGTTCTTTCATCACAGAGAATATTGCATCACACCAATTGAACACCTTCGGTTCAAGGCATTCCAAAGCATACTGCATGTAAGACTTGTTAGCTATGTGAAGAGCAGAACTACCAGCAAGTTTAGCAAAAGTGAACAGAATGGTCTGCAGGGGCCGGTCAGTGACATCTCGGATATTGATCTTGCCATCTGTACTCGGCTGAGATCCCTCTCTACAGTGCCGGCGAATGTACTCTCTCACGAACTCACCCCCATGGGCAGATCCTGATAATGAGAGAGGGGCACCATGCCTCGATAAACCGGTCAAAAAATAGATGTCCACGACAGTCAAGGGGATAAATTTTCCCCTAATATGGAACACCTGGTTGATAGGATCTCAGGCATTGAGGAAATATTGCAACAAACTGATTTGTTGCCTCATGCTAGAGATACAGAAAAACTTCAACAAGCCACATTTCCGCAATGCAGCTACTCTGCCCGGATCATGTAAAGCAACAACATCCTCTTCTTCATGCTCGCGTTCTCGCCATGTAACAACCATTTTTGCTCCGATGAATCTCTGAAAAACAAACAAGAGAAGAGTCAAGATCTTCATTTGCTAAAAAACAGGCAAAAGCCCATGAGGAAACTATGCAAAAACTTTCCTTCTTGCACCCATCACACCCCAGTAAGTGTACTGGGAGCGATGCATACTGAGTAGTCAATGAGAAGATCAGTATGCATCGCACCTTTCGATTAAGGAAGGGTGCGATGGTCCCAGGGCAAGTTCTTCAAACCCTAGAGGCTCAGTTGAACAAGGAAACAGGCTCAGAATCCAAAATGAAAGGCATGCAATTGAAGAGCACAAGTTTAGCTCCTACCTAGTCCAAGCGGCGTCGAGAATCATCCACAGAATCTCCCAGAATCCATTGGTGAAAATCAGGGGGGAAAAGCACCTCCAGAGCTCCAACAAACCAAATTCAAATGAAACGGTAAAATGAGAGCTAAAAGTCACTTTTAATTTACCATGCACGTAATTCAAGTAAAATACTAGTGTTCTTAACTCATTTATCAAGCATATGTTTTCATTTTTAATCAGTTTGATGAAGCAAATGAACAGGTAGTACAATCTTTGAAAGAACAAAATGCTAATGGTGAATCAAAGACTCAATGACCATCATCGCGAGCAATGTTACCGCAGGGTTCAAGCTCGTTAAAAAATAAACCCCCCACGAGCAGTTTTAGCGCATAGTTCAAGCTCGTTAAAAAATAAACATAAGTCATGAGCAAATGATTCCCCCCAGCGTTTAAGCTCATTAAAAAATGAACCGGTAAATAACCATTGTGAATGCCTTATCGCCAGCTTTTGAGCCTTGTTCATTTTCTCATCATCACCTTCACTATGTTTTTAGCCGATCATCCACCCCCATATGATTGTTTACCCCTTCGAGGAACATCTGCAAAGAGTGATTCTATTATCCATCCTTGTTGATGAGCCCCAAAATTGGTAACAATTTGGGCTCATTTGGCCTCATTTTCATTGTTTAGCCCTTGTTCAAATCCGTCATTTTCTATAGTTTATGCATTATTTTTAGTATGTTTGTGTCTTTGGTACGAATAAGGGAAGTTACTTTTCCTAGGTGGTTAACATGTGTCTATTTCAAGTTTTTGACGTATATTGGAGCAAAGTCAAAGAAATCATGAGCTATAAGGCAGCCAAGCCTGAAGTTAGGACTTGAAGGAGGGATGTCTACGGCATTCAATGACCCTTCCTTGGGATTCTCCACCTTCAGCTCCGAGCTCCAAAGACCACCAAGCTGAATCTAGAAGGCAACCAATCAGCATTTAGAAAGGGATTGTTTGACTCACAGTTTGACAGCCGAGTTCCACAGATTGAGGAGGCCAGCTAGGTCCCTCGTTATCTATAAATGTTGAGGCCTCAGCCTTCGTAAGAAGACTTTTGAACCTATTGTGTACTTTGTACTTCAGTGCTGCAGCACCTCTATTTTATTCCTTTGTAGCCATTTTTGGCATAACTGTTATGAATCTTTTTGAATAATGAGAAGCAGTTTGGTTTCCTAGCAAGTCTGAGTTTTTCATAGGAGCCAAAGCTCTCAGGGTTGGGCCCAACCTGAGAGCCTAGGACCTCCTTTCTGTATCATTGCTTTTTACGTATCACTGTTTTTCTCTTTTATGCATTTGAATACCTTGCTGTTAAGTAGATTTTGTTATGATGCTGGGATAGATCACTGTTTATGAATGAATTTGGTTTAGATGTTTTGGTAGAATAATAACAGCAAGATATCCAAGAAAAAGAGACAACTACACTCCTGGTTTCACCCCGACCTTATTGGATTTGGGGCTGAAACTGAGGAAACAGTGTTGCCTCACAAAACACTAGTTTGCTGCTAATGCAATCTTTTAGTGTGCTTGTTTTAGTTGCAGAGATTAGTCATGGGTTTGGACATCTGAAATGTTTCCTTACATAGATGGTGTACAAGGTTTTCTTCTCAAATAAAGTTGATGTTCATTTATGTTGATTGATGGATAGAATAGATTAGTTTAGGATTTTATCATTTGCAGGTTTTTGTAGAATTGATCAAGGCCCACCGTGCAGGGTATCCTCCTCCTTCATCCATCCTCCCAAAGCATCATCTAAGCCTCCTATTTTGTCTCATAGCTAAGCTGCCCTTTTTCCCATCTATCCTTTGTGTCTACGAAACCTTACCTTCTTTCTCATCATTACCTTAGTCATCTTCGAGCCAAGTCAGCCTTCCACCGAACCTCCCACCAGTCCTTAGGCCATGTTTAGACCCCTATCCTACCTCTAGATCCATCCATGCACCTTCCCTCACTCATCCACTTCCTAAAAACCGACTTCCAAGTTTCCTGTAGAAGTTCTGAATTTTCCTGTAGAAATTCTGAAGTTTCTTGTAGAACCCCTGCAGACTTCCTATGGAAGCTCACAATTGAGGTTTTCTGATAGCCAAACCTTGTGAAACTCTCAGGAATAGTGTTAGGGACTCCTTAGACCCTCTCTGAGCCTCTCCAACTATTTCCAAGCATTCCTCTTCTTTGATCCACTCCTGCACAGTGAAGCACAGTTCAAGCATATGCATGTGAAAATCGATACTTAATCAAGAAAATACAAAAAGATACTTTCTAGAACAAAAGTAG
>APFE031665529.1:0-12186 GCA_000404065.3 Pinus taeda
TCTATACCAATGGATCTGGAGTGATTGTGTAATGAGAGATGAGTTCTATTGAGTTGAGCATTTTTTTCTTCCATCCTCCTTTGAACACCTTCTCTAGCTAACTCCATAGTCCAGAGATGGCATGCAAACAAGTTATGAAAAACCCAGTGTCCTTCACCCAAAATTCTTCATTCCTCGACCTCCAAGGAAGTCACCCTGCAATGGATATGGACATGAACATCTAAGTTGAATAACTCCATGACGTCATCAATCAAGGGAATGTGAGGTGAATTCCCAGAAAATTTGACCCCACCCCCTCGTTTTGCTCTTCCTATCTCTCTTTCCATGTTGGTAGACTGAGAATCGATGAACCTTGTGCAGTGATCTCTGGCAACAATGACAAGGAGAGTGAAGGAGTGTTTGTGCCTATAAACTACTAATATTTGCATGAAGGAATGTAGGGGGAGACCAAAAGGTTGGGACATGAGTAGGGACATAAGCATTAACTGGCACATTAAATAAGTTTGTGAGGTAGATCACAAAGTAGATGATGAAGGAATGAGTTAGACAATTTGTAATAACTCATGCATCTATTACCTAGAGAGAGACATGGTTGTACTTAGAGGCCCCAATCATTTTAGGAATGAATTTTGTCCTACCCATTCTTACAGGGATCCACCATCAAGAAAACACCTAGATCTGGGAGAATTAATTTTTAATATTATATTTTTTGATGATTTTATTTAAACATAAAATTAATATATGTTAAATTCATAACTTGTTAGTTATTTTATTTATTTATTTTTTAATTCATATCAAAAGATCCATACCTTACCTATATATTATTGGATTGAACTAGGTGTAAAATCAAGCAAGAATCATATACAAAATATTGAAACAAATGGAAAACAAAAAAATGACTTAAAATTATTTGTTAGTGAACCATTTCAAAACATACTAACATATTTCTCGCATTTCAAAATTTTATATACGATGGATATTTATTCAATACTAAATCAACTATTTAACAAATGCGTTATTTAACTCCTAGTGTAGGTGCTCATAAATGGGGGTACAACCAGTGATTAAGTGAGGTAATAGTTGAGGGAGGTGGGGATATATGATCAAACTACATGGAAATTATATATGAAGATGGTTCATGCAAATGTAGTAAGGTTTATTTTTGCACTATGTTTTGTCTTGATGATGTGTTTGATGGTCTCTCTCATCAAGAATGATCACTATTCAAGAAAGAGACATACCATATCTCTCATGGCAAGGAAAAGGGTGTGAGCATGGATACTTTGCATTATACAAAGGATTTTGGTTAGGAAACTATTTGTATTTAGACACAATTTCTCTTTGAGAACTCACTTTTCCTAGGTTTTCTGTTCTTGGAAAATTTTAAATTCTTTGAAAACAAATATTTTCCTAGCTGGGGGAATATTTTTTGCAATGGGAGCTTGTATTATAGTTTTGGGTCCCATGGAAGTTTGATTTTTCTAGTGCTCATTAAGGAGGTTTGTTTTCCCCTGTGGGATTTGGTTACAATCCCAATTTTTGGTGGCCAAAAATAGGATTCAGGTGGAAAATTGGTCAAATAACTCCCTTATTCTACACTCAAGTTCAACTCATAGGGGAGCACGTGGTACACATTATTATTTCAAGCCTATTACTAGTAACTTTACTTTTCTAGAGGTCTACTCCTTTTCTAGCATGTGGACCTATTATTGACACTTTATGCCTTTGTTATAATGCTTAGGTTTGTTGTTGTATCATATTTCATTAATCATTTTCCACAAGGTGTGGGACCTCTGGTAGGATTCGACTTTAGTTTGATTTCAAAAGGGAAGGTGTGGGCTTTACTCCATTTTTGGCAGAATTTCTCACCACCTTTTCCTTTAGGATTGCATTTCAAGGTTGTCCTTAGTTCTCTATCTTGGCTTAAGTTATTCTCTGGGTGTCATTGTGGTTCTAGTGTGTTTTTCCCTATAGTGATACTACCTTAGTCTTGTTAGGTTTAAGTCTAACTATCTCTTCGATATTTCGTGCCACTATGCCACTTACTATTGGTTTGGAGGGTCACTATGTGAGGAGATCTAAGCACCCTCCAAGTTCAACGGCACAATACATAGTTGAATGTTCTATAACAATATTTGTGCAATCCAACCCCTTGATGTGAGAAGAGAAATTCAAAATGTGGAAAGAGAGGCAAGCATAGAAATATTATTGATGTTGCATGCTCAAGCCAAGAAAAAGGTAGGAAGTTGGGTTTTAGAAACACCAAAACCTAGGAAATGAATTATATGCACACTATTGACCTATATCAGTAGCTAAAAACAATAATAGAAAATGTTTTGGTCAATTGCTCATAAACCTACCAAGAAATTTTACTATGCATTGAAGAAATGCAAAAGAAGATGAAGAAGCTCAATCATAAGGTATCAATATTTTATTTTTCATTGCTGAAGTTAACATTAAAATATCGACATTAGTAACGTAGATATACCCATGTCATAAACAATTACAAAGACATTAATTTTGGACTTTATGCCAAGTCAATTTGGTAGATCGATGTCAATTATGAGATAAGCATCTAATGTAGCATTTTTTTAATTATTTTTTTAAAGTTAGGGCTAACATCAATATAACAAAGTTAATAATATAAATATATATCTACATTATTGATGTGATTAAACTAGAATAACAACATATTTGTGGTTTGAATGTATGGGTTATACATAAATATATCTACATTATTGTTATAAAATAATTAGAATAATACTATATTTATGGATCTTAACATTGAAATATATTCGCAAAGCACTATAAATTTAAGAATGGAGTAAATTTGAAACTCAACCCAAGAATGTCTGACTTTACAATTTGAATATCTCTGAACCAATATAAGCTAATAACATCATATTTATTTATTTTATTCAAATAATACACTAATAAATATTTTACAAATCATATTTATTGTGCACGTGTAGCTATATTATATGTGTTAAGTATGCAAATCTAAGACTCGACAAAGCAATGCATCCTTTGATTATGCATACCATTTGAAAGTTCAACACAATATCATAGACAGAGTACCCATCAGTATGATAGAAGGCAACAATCTCGAGCAGTTGAAGATTTAGGAATCTCCAGAATCCACTGCTAAATCAAAGTATGAAATATTAGAAACTAATAAATTATAAATATAAATTCATAATGGTTAACGATTTAATTAATATAATAACATATAAATTAAATAATATAAATATAATAAATGTAATATATTATTTAATGTATAATTTGTAATTGCAAGGTTGAGTTGATTTGATTTATACCTTAAGAAGAAATAATATATAATATAAAAAGTAATATAATATACATTTTATAATTTTTAGATTATTTTTCATAATAATATACAATATTAATATAATTATAATGAAATGAATTGAGTTGTATTTAAAGTTACAAAAAAATGTATTGAAATAGATTTAATTCATATTTATGATTAGGTGTAATACAAGATTTATATACATCAAAATTTTAGATGTTTCTTTGCCTCAAGCTATGTTGAATTTAAGTCGGGACAAATTTCAATGTTGAATAGAAGGATGATCTTCTCAAAAGAGGAATGCTACTTTTAAGAATGTGCGAGAGTCGATCAATTTTTTATGGCTCATTGCACAATTTATTCCCTCCACAATTGGCTCCCATCCTCAACCTCTCCCCTTGAGATTTGAAAAATCCTATAAGAAATCTTAGAATCTTTGCTACCCGGTTTATTCCATGTAATGGTGGAAATTAAAATCCTAAGGTTAGTTTTAAAATTTGTAAAACCCATGCCCCCAATAATGAAAATGTTGAAGGGGGAAATGATGTTGTTACTCCTTATAAACTCATACAATTGAACTTCTAATAAAAACCAACAACCATTATTACACAATTGAAGGCACTAGCCACTCCACTACTATTGTCTATTTACCTTGAAACAATTATGTATCCATTAGGCCCACTCACTTTCTTTAGTAAACTTAAGTTTCATTCTTCCATGCAATTGAAAATACTATAAATTTTATTACTATTATCTATTCAACTTGAAACAAATATTTATCCATTAAACCCACTCACTTTCTTTAGTAAATCAAATTTGATTCTTTGACTATCACATTAAATAAATAATTAACTTGTAAATATACTTCTTTACCAAAAAAAGGATTAGTATTTGTTAGTGAGTGAGAATGTTTAGCATAACCTGTGAATATTGTTCTAGTAGAAGTAAACGATCATCAAGAAGGGCATTCTAATGCATTGTATATTCTTACTCATCTATTATTTCATGATGAACTCAACCTCTTCCACTATTAGGCAATTTTAGACATGTTTCCTTTGCAGTGGATACCTAAATTCCAATTATGGCTCATAATAATCTAGTTTATAGGGATGGATTTTTCTTTGTCCAGGGTGTGAATTCAAGATTTTCATATGGTAACCCACCCATCTCCTAATCTTATTCACATCTTACTAAATCTAGAAGTTATGGACTCACATTTCCTTGTTCCTTCAACATGGTTCTATCAAGTGCGCTAGAATCCTCTATCAAAAATTTAGGATACTTTTTTATAACAAGTAATTTATAAAAAGTAAGAGTGTTTGTTTTCACCAGATAATATTATTATAAGCAGGGTATAATTTTTGTTTCTGAATAAAAATAATAATTTTAGTCAACCGAAAATCAAGGAAAAATAAAATAAAATTTTGCAGATGCCTGTAGGCATTCCTTTATATCAATATTTTGACTAATGCCCAAAAAGAAAAAGAAAAAACTAAAAAAATTAAAAATTACATGAAACTTTCGAGGTAGATTCAGTCAATAGTTGGTGCCTAAAATCCAAAAACCAAACAAATAGAAGAAAGGTGGGACTAAGGAATAAATCTTAGTCACCCTTTTCTACCCTTCTTATTTTCTACTTTTCGCCATCCTCCGTGATCAGGAGTGGACATTATAATGATTAGTTGATTGTCTATTGTTTTCCTTGAATGTTCTTTATCTGAGTCTGAGCTCTCAGAGGAATAAGGATGTTTGGGTCCTCTGGTTTCCTTCTCTTTTTGCATTTATTGATCAAGATTTCCTTTTGCATCTGGATTTTGTGACCTTGCTCCCACCGTTCCTTCTTGATTGATTCCTTCGTTTGTTGGAGGATTTGAGTTATCCTCAGTTATGGGATCCTCTTCCTCTTCCTCATTTGGTTGTTCTGCTAAGAATTGCCATCCCTTAGGTTTTCTTGGTTGGTTTCTTTTTCTTTCTAGGATCTTTCTTTGTCAAAGGACATGAGTTTTGTAAATTTCCAGTTTGTAGACAAAAGTGACACATGAATGTTGTATTCACATAACTTAATAATTGGGTCCAAAAATCATTGTTGTGTTGCAGAAGAATACGATCAAGAAGTCCTTTGTTAAGGTCCAACTCTACACAAATTCGGGAAAAAGTATATATTGCTCCTTTTGTTTTTTGTGTACCCATCTTGATGTATCTTCCCAATAGGTTACCAATTCCTTTGAGGACTTTTTGGTGCCATAAATGAAGGGTTAAATTATGAAATCTTACCCACGCTGGAATTTTTGACACCATCATTGAGTTGGCATCAAAATATGGGAACCCTGGAGTGATAAATAGTCCTACATTACCCCAAAACCATGGGACCTCTTGTATAACATACTCTCTGGTCTCTGATGATTCAAATTTAACTATGAGGAAACCCTTGGAGCATAAATGAACCTCACAGTTTGGTGTCCAAGTCATAAAAATCCATTGAAAGAGATCCTTAGGTTTTGGAAAAAACCATTAAACCTACAAGTAATTTCCTGGGATTGATAGGTTGCACGAAGATTAGTTGACTATGCTAGATCTATTGTCATTATCGAGATTTGTTTTATCTGCTCCACAATATAGGCTCCAGGAATGTTTAGAGTCTATTCAGATTTACTTGATGCAATATATTTACCTTTAAGAGCATCTTTAAAGGAAGTACATCCATAAATTAATCCAGGCAAGACTCCCCACAACCTCAGGTTAATGATGATTGTGGAGTTCCTATCTATGCCATAGTCCTATAGTTGTTGATCATACTTCATAAATATACCGACATATATCAAACTTTGTGCCTACATTGGAATACGGGATCTGTTATGGATCTCTCTTTTCAAATATCATACCAAGAAATCCTTTTTTGACCCCCATGAGGATCGATATTCCAAATGGGGTTTGAGTGAAAATTTGAAATACTGCACATTTTCCCATGATAAGTGTTTTCTCACTTTTCTTTGATGGACACTCGTTGGGAATAAAAAATGCCTCTCACCCATATTTCATCGACCTTGGGAGACCCTCCTTTTTGTCTTCATCGAGTTCTACCAAGAAAGGAGGTAAAAAGCACAGATCGAGTCTTGCACAAAGGAGTACTACAAAATTACTATAACACTTTGATGGATCTACTACATGGTCTATGAAGTCTTCAATATGCATCTGAAACATAAGGATTTGTTCTCGTAAATCTTACATCCATGATTATTGAACACAATCTTTAAACCATAGGAAAACCCCCATGGTCGTGGTGATAGAATGAGCTACAATCAAAATCATGAACATAAATGGAAACATACTCTAGCGATTGAAGAAAATATCCACCACACACAAAGGAGCCATACCACCATTTACCAATCCATATCGAGAGCACTGCAGTTGTGGAAAAAACGTTGGGCACAACAGTGGCAACCCTTTGTGGGAAAATCTGATGCTTTGCTCTCAAGACATCTAGATCCCAGTTTCGACTTGCCACACCTTCATTTTTGAGCCAAACTTTGTTCTTCCTCAGCCATATCTCAAAGGTCCCCACTATTGTTTGCATCGAGATAACAGAAGAACAAGTCTCCATTGTTTGGCCCTTCCCCAACTATGTAAGCCAACTCATGGCAAGAGGCGACATCCATGCAAGAGAGGCATCGCTGACAAACCCTAGAATCAATCACGTAGACCATTTTTTCTGGAGTGATTTTTCTCCTCTGATCTTCATAAGCAGGGTACAATTTTCATAGGATATTAAACGAATTTCACTTTAGAAAAAATAAAATTCTCCCTATTAACTTTCTGGAGAGTCACATCTAATATACGGATAGATCCATTATTTAGAATGTTATGACAATTAACCATAATGATACAACATCACAAAAATCATTTGTAAGCCCCACTTTACGTGTGTTAAAATTATTGTCGAAATCTTAAAGTCATAGAGAGAGGGGGCTTGACATTCGAACATAATTTTTGTCTCGTGGATTATGTTTTTCCATTTTGAAGCACTTGATAATCCATGCCCACCCTCAATAAAATTAGAATTAACACGATTCTTTTCCAATTGAAATAGCACTTACAATGCATTATGTAACTCCAATTTCACAGTGGTCTCATAGGATATTTTTGCATCAAATAATTTATAAAAATTAACGTTTTTTGTTTTGCTGATATTTTAGTCATTAAGATGGCAAGTAGTCATGCTGGCACAAGTAATTAATCGGTTTAGTTGTCAAGTTGGCAGGTAGTCACACTATCACAAGTAATTAGATGTCTTTTCTATCCTAGATGGTTTAAATCATCTTAATTGATACAAAGATGATGATGCAGAGTAGTTCAACGGAGAGTCATTGATGCAGAGTCATTCAACAAATCCATCCAATATTTTCCTACAACATTTTAAATAGGTCGAATCTATATAACTCTTTTAATATATTTAGCTATTTTAATTAAAAACTCTACCCAAAGGCCCTTGTTTCGGTGGCCAGGTCGAATATGGGGGCTTTGCTTGGTTTTCTGGCCAAATCAAATTTGGAGTTTTTTGTTGGGTTTTCAGCCAGGTCGAATTTGGAGGTATTTGCTTGGGTTTCCTGCTAGAATAGAAATCATGACATACATTTAAGTACATTTAAGCTGCATTAAATGTAAAATTTCCTATCTGCATTTTCCATTCCCGCAATTTTTTTCATGCCTTTATTTTCCATCTCGTGATTGCTTTCTTCTTGGCCAACTATCAAAATTCATTTCACCTCCATTAATTTGAAAGGTGGCCTCCAAAATCTACACACGAAGAGCATGTTATATGACCAAAGGAAAAGTGAGGAATAAGAGTTTCAATAAAAGGAAGAAGAAGAATTTCAAAGAAAGGAGTTGTTGTAACACAACTCTTGGAACTGGGGAAATGAATAATAGGGGAACCTGTCTCTCTAGGTGAGAATGGGTTCTATGACTCACATTATTTAAGTTTGATTTTTGGTTGGATTGAATTATGAAGATTTGAACGATGAAGGTTTTTGTTCTAGATGAGAAAACATATCTTACATCATATTTTAAATCTGCAAGGTCAACCATTTTGTCTCAAAGTATTTTAAGGGAAGTGAAAAACATATCCTTGGCAACCACTGGTCAGCAATAGTTTAGGTAGTAATAGAGGGGGTGCGGTTCATATGCAAGTTAAACTGCGAGTTGTAATGGATATTTTGGAGAGTTAAATTCAAGTTTGGTTGTCAACGTACCTAGTTTTGAGATCTAGAATACTAATTTATATTTACCACTTAACAGAATTAGATGTCAAGTGTACTTTACATGGAGATATTTCGGCATTCCAGCTCTGTAAAGGGACTAGAAATTTGAATATTTTCTTTGACACCCTTGTTTTTGATAGTGTGGTGCACCTTTTTTTACTCTATTCACCTATCCACTTAGAGGTTTGTGATTATAAGCATTGTGTCTACCCTTTTTTTTGAATCTATTCATGCATCTAATGAAGCTCCTCAAATTTTTCATATTCTTTGCAAGCGATGAACGATGTAGTATAAGTTCACAATCAATGACTCTAACATTGATCATAGTATTTATCTTACTTTATAGAAAAAGGAATTTTGCAATTGAGGTTATTTACAACTATTCGAATGCAAACATATCCAGCCTAGGCAAACACTACGCATGTGCAAAATTCACTTGATTAGCATACAAAACCATTATAACATGTTGTAATGCATACACTATGAGATTACATATGTTAACCCCAAATTTCATCATGGATACAACCCCTTGTGCCCTCTCAGTGTGGACTTCTCAAATAAGGAGCAATAATAACCATGCCTTGTTAATCCATATGTTGGTTGTAATGTAGAGGAGATTTAAACTTGTAGATCCTTTAATTATATTAATTAGTTGTAACCTATGAACAATATTATGTATATACACAGATTTATGGTATGGTCCTTACATATGATACCATCGGTTGTCATGTTCTAATAGGTAGCATATTTCAGAGTAAATTTTGTAGCATCTAGGTATATGAAAATCAATGGTGGTGCATTAAACCTTATGCAATGAAAACCTAAGATTTATTTGCATATGAAAGAAACCATTAGAGGTAATTTTAGTAACAACAATTATCTCCTTTACAACATTCCAGTGTTCCTCATAATAGCACCCAATGCAACTAGGGAATAAGCATGATGTAATAGAATAAAGTGCTATGTAGGTGTTATGCCAAAGCCCTTAAAGCACCATACCATTTTTGTAACTTTAAGCTCTAAGTGTAAAATGGAATATAGTTTGTTAGGTCCCTATAATACTATTATAGCTCCCTATTGTTATTTTTGTTCCTGTGTTGCCCCTATATTGTTATTGTTGGGCCCCATAGAAGCCCACTATTATTATTATTATTCCCTTACATTATTATTGTTATGTAGGCTCTAATTATATTGTGACCCCTTAGACTTCTATATATGTCAAGGAGGTCTTATCATTTGTATAAACCAATAATTGTTCATTTATGTGATGTAAAGGAGGTTTCCCCATCAAAGAGGATATTTCTCAAGTCGTTGATCTTTATTTTATTCTTTTTTGTGAGATGGTTTATAACATTTGGTATCAAAGTTTTGGATTCTAGGATTTCACTTCTTCAAACAGGTCATCTTGGAATTTTCACTATAATTTTTTTCTACGAGGTTTCAAAAGTTGATATTGCAACGACATGGACATGAAATCTTGATGAACTTCATGTACAAATATCATATCTTGGTTCACTATAGTTTATGAGATATGATCTGAGGAAGTTGGGGTTTTGCAGGGTCCAGAATTCATTCTAAAATAGGTGACCTAGGGAAATTTGTCATAACTTTCTCTACGAGCACCGAATTTGAATTTCACAAAAAATGACTGAAATTTCATGAACTATAGTTTTTCTTGTCTCATTTTCAAGTTCGAAGGTTGTAACAATGACACATGGAATTACCTAGAAGTTCAATATACTGAACTAGTCGATAATCAGGACATATTGGGATATTGGGGATAACTTTATCTTGAATAATTCAATATCAATACAACTTATGGAATTGGAAAGAAGACTCAAAGGGAAATGACAGGAAGAAATTTCAAACCTTGTAGAGCCGAAATTACAGAGATACCATAGTTTCAATATAGAGCTCCTAAAAAGAAAGTAAAATGTATGTATTTTTTAAAATTTTGCATAAATTTGGTTTGAAAAATCAGTTTGAAGTGATTCAAAGGGCATAGTGAATCATATGTATCATTGTTTGATTCAAAAATTCCTCAAAGAAAAAAAAATGGACACACCTAGTAAGAAACCAGAAATCTTGACTATGACACATGAAGAAGAGGAAGAAATTCAACATGATATATCAAAATTAAGAGACCAAGTGCAGCAAATTTCTCTCTCTTAAAGAGACCAAAAATGAATTGGAAGTGATGATGAATTTTAAGATGGATGGTTTAGACGTAAAAATAAAAAGGGACATGGAAGGTTTGATGGATGGTTTAAAAGAAGACGTGGAAGCAATGATGAATGTCAAGATGGAGGAATTGAAAAAGTTACTACAAGAAAGGCTTCCCAATGATGACAAGATAATCCATGAAAATCATGATGAGAACAAAAGGAATATGAATTATGATTTTAGAGACTCCAACATTTAGTTAAATACAAACCACATTCCAAATATCAATATGATTTGACAGTAAGGATCTAGTAACATGGACACTACAGATGGAGCAATCTTCTGATCTCTATAATATGCAACACACACAAAAGGTACACATTTCATCTTTATATTTAGAACCCAACCAGTTTGTATGGAATTGATGGATTTTTTCTCATAAACCCCTTGTCACTTGGTCAATTTTATGGAGGAATGATAACACATTATGAAGATATAAAGAGAAACACCTTCTTTAGCCAATTCATAAATCTCAAACAAAAGGGTTCAATGGCGGAGCACATTGAGGACTTCCAAAACTTAAATATCAGGGTAACTAATATTCTATAGGACCATAGGATTGATGTTTTCATACGGAATCTAAAGGATAACATCCAACAAAAAATTTTCCTTTAGGAACCTGATTCATTGGAGAAGGCATTGTAGGTGGGAAGAAAAGTTGAAAGAAAATTTATGGAAACAAGAAAGTCTACCACTCACAACTATAAAAATGGAAGTTTTTTTGCTCCTAGTCTTCCACAACCTACAAGGTTGATGCCATAAAAATTTGAGGAAGAAATAGCAAAAGGGCTTTGTTATAGTTGTGATAGAAAATACACTAAAGGTCGTAAGTGTCCTAAGAAGAAATTATTTTACATAAATTGTGAAGAGGAGGAAGGAAAGGAACAAGAAAAATCAAAAGAGGATGATATACACCAGGAACCAACCAATGAGAAAGAAGAAATGAATTTGACCATAGCTTTTGATGCATTAGCAGGCATTACCACTCCTAAAACTCTCAAGGTGGAAGGATATATCAAGAAGAAAAAGGTAATAGTGTTGATTGATTCAGGTAGTGCCCATAATTTTATTCATTGTAAGATAACCAGGGAATTGAATTGATTTCTATATACAACACCAGAGTGTCAAGTGATGGTTGCAAATGGAGGAACTATAAATTGCTCTAGAAAGTGCCATAATATCAACTTAACCATGGGGGAATATGTATTGAATAGTCCAATGCTTTCCATACTAATGGGTGGTGTTGAAGTTGTACTAGGAGTCTAATGGTTACAATCTTTGGGGACAATAACTTTTAATTTTCGAGAACTTTTCTTTGAAATATTTTTGGGAAGGAGAGCAAGTTGAATCAAGGGGTATCACAGGGAAAACAAGAAAGATAATCAACTCTAATAG